>JAJLVN010000049.1:0-53733 GCA_030570315.1 Pichia sp. NRRL Y-12827
TCAGCAGTGCTTGATGATGGTGATTCAGCAGTGAAATCAGCAGTGCTTGATGATGGTGATTCAGCAGTGAAATCAGCAGTGCTTGATGATGGTGATTCAGCAGTGAAATCAGCAGTGCTTGATGATGGTGATTCAGCAGTGAAATCAGCAGTGCTTGATGATGGTGATTCAGCAGTGAAATCAGCAGTGCTTGATGATGATGATTCAGAAGGTTCATTAACACTAGTTGTGATCCAATTATATATGTTATCAGTGTTATCACTAGATGAAGAAGTTGGGGAGTCAGTTGTAATAGGAACAGAAGTTGAACTTTCAGTATTAAATATATTATTATAAATATTATTATCATCACTAGAACTTGTTGAAGTATGATAAGCAGCATAATCAAATGTTGAAGATGTTGTGGTTGGATTAGACTCGTCACCATAGGAATCCGTCATAAAATTATATACATCATAAGTAGGAGTTGATGAAGATGATGACGTGGTATCATATTGATCAACGGATGATGATGATGATGTTGTTGTTGTTGTTGGTTCAAACACTAATTCTGACGTTGACGTGGATGATGTTGTTACTTCCCCTGTTTTCTGATCAAAGTCATCATATACATTAACAGAAGTAGTTTTAGTATCTGTATCAATATTAGAATATGCATTCAATGGAGCAGCATTTGCACTTGATATTAGGGATAATAAGATGAAAGGTATCAATAATTTTTTAAGAGACAACATTTTATAGTAATAGTAGTTGGATTTATTTGTTTGTTTAAGTTAAATGAGTGACTGGATTTGGATAATTTAAAGAATGAAATAATAGAAAAAGAATCAATAATGTGAATAAACGAGCGTATTATTAATTTAAGTAATAGAAATGAAACAAATTATGTAAAGTGGTGATAATTAGTTTTGACAATGTGGTGACCAAAACCGAAATCAATTGAATTTATGGATCAAAAGATTGAATTGTGTGGATGAAACAGAGTGTATCAAAAAAATTGGAAGTATATATAGTGAACAAAATAGCTTGTATTATCTGTTATTATTAGTTGATAAATGGAGTGCTTCTGATGTAGATTCTACGTGTCTGTTGCAACAGATAAAGAAAGAAAAGAGGGGAAAGAAACCAAAGATATACACTGTACAGACAAAAAGAAATAAGAAAAACAAACAGGGGGAGGCCTTGGTTTTCTCACTAATATATAAGAGGATTCCAGGAGATCATTGCAATTTTTTTCGCATTCGGCTTTTTTTATTTTCCACTTTTTTTTGTTTTCTTTTTGGAACAAGTGCGAAGTTTCGGATTTTTCACCTTCCAGACTCGGCACCTTCCAGGCCTGTTACAATTGTTAGTCCACTAGACCCGAAGACTAAATACCCCTCTGGGTAGGAAAAAAAAGAAATGTAGAACACATTACTTGATATGGGTATTACTGCAATAGTTATCTAGCATAGAATACACTTCCTCATCATATATACCACCCGCAATACCTACACAAGCCTCTAACGCGTTTCACGCTTTTTAGCATTGTGCCTGGACAACTACCCAATCGGGAAAAACGCACATAAGACGCAGGAACGCGGTTTTAAGGTTGCACAAATTATATTGTCTTTTGCTTTGGTTTTCCTGTTTTGGGCGCAGTGGATGGTTGAATGGACAAGATCAGAATAGTATTTTGAGATGTATATCGATGTAAGAACTAAATACTACCACGTCGATGAGCGTTATTCAGAAACGCTAACGAATGGGACTTATAGAATTTAGCGGAAGGGGTTTGACCAGCAGTCCTACTCTATACTCCATGGGATTTGGGTTCTGGCCGCTGTTTCACAGAGTGGTGCGATTATGTTGATGTCAATATGCAATTGAAGCGTTGACTGTCTGTCCAAAAGAATTGAATACTTTGAACTTGATTGGTTATCTACTGCTTCATAATCTACATGAGTTGTTTTAATGCATATAAGACTTAGCTTAGTAAATCACTATTCTTGACCCAACTTGTGTAAATAGGTCCAAATGTTGATTGAAATTATACATACACATGAAATGGAAAGTTAGGGGATGCTTAAACTTAAATTTTTCCTCAAAAAAATTCAAAATCCCGATTTAGACCACTAAAAGTATATTAAATCATTTATATTTTTGGTTCAAAGGTGCTGATATACATTTGGATGTCACTAACACAACGATCTTCAGCAATTGCCAGCTCTCATATCTACTATCTCAGAAGGAAACCATTGGAGGCTAATTTTCGCATTTTTTTGGTCTCAAGTTCAATTTTCAATCCTCAATTCTCAGCTTTCAATACTTCCTATCATGATTTTTGTAATACTTAAGTATCCTGATTTTTCTTAAGCCTTAACAACCGAATTCTACATTCAACACATATCCTTTCTTACGATGGTCTCTTTCAATGATCCTTTTGTCGACAATATCTCTGATGATAACTTCCAGATAGATGATGATCAACAAAATGATGTCTTTATAACTCCAGATATAACCTCAAAACCGCAAAAGCAACCTCCAACTCTAGCTTCGGCTTTAGCTCCACAGCTTCCAGCCGGTGACATCCGTCATCCAGTTCAATTGAAAAAAACATATGAAGGTGGATTGTTTTCAATTAACTATTATAGACAGTATTTCGATTTAAATACAAACGATTTTTTCAAGAATTGTTTTGAAAGTATGAATCCACTCTCAAAACCTTCTGCTGATGTTTTCAATTCAGTTGGTGATTTATACGCTTCAGTTTGGATAACTGCCTCTCTAATATTCTTATTATTTTTTTGTAATTCATTTGCAAGCTTATTAAGTGGTTGGTTTTTAGGCATTGATTTGGATTCTTTAAAAGTTAACTATTTCAAAATGATTGTCTCATCAATAAACTTACTATATGGATATACATTTTTAATTCCCATTTCATTATACTTTTTACTGAAATTTTATTACAAAGTTTTATTTTTAGCAACATTATCAAAGTTAATCTCAATCTACTCATATTCAAATCTACTTTGGACTCCAGCAGTTCTATTATCAATTTTTAGAGGTTTGTTGGTTAACCATTCAGCTTTGGATAATATTTTAAAATGGTGTTGTATTATAATAGGGGCTTTATTAAGTGGATTTTCAATTATAAATAAGATCAGAATCTACTTCAGTTCAATTTTTGGCGATGATGATAAAAAATCAATGTACGTTTTATTATCATTATTGACATTAGCCCACATTGGGTTTGCAATCGGTGTTAAATTCTGCTTCTTTGGTAAATTATAGTATCCACACTTTTATATATGTTACCAATTATGTATATTTTAAAAACAAATCTATTTATTCTCATTCACAATAAACTAACAGCTAAATTAATTTGAACATTTAAGTAATAGTTATATACATAATATTTTTTTTAATAAAGCTAATTACTAATACGCTAAATTTTATAAATTCATGCATATGGGAAGTGAATCTGATTGTTAGCTTATTTTATATAGAGTATTCATACGGCACTATCTATGTAATTATCTTTCAAATTATATATAATTAATTCAAACACATTGTTAGTGATCATTTGAATTTTCACATTAAAAATAATATGCGAAGCTACTTTACGAAATATTGAAATATAACTGAATTTGACGGTGAACGTAAGCTTAACTGATAAACCGATATTTAAAATAACAATACAAATACAATAGAGGGGAGAGATTGTGCCTTTTATTTAGGCATCAACAGCTAGAAAATATATTTCAATAATTGAAATAATTACAAACTTTTAGAATATCAGTAATACCATAGTATATTGTTAACACCAGAGTCATCCCTATAACTTTTTATAAATATCTTAGACACTCATCTCAACATCAAAACCTTTTTGATTGGAAAGAATAAAAAAAGTGCATTGATCATCTTTTTGAAATTTTGTTTGTTATGTGTGTTTATCAAAGCGTTCTTGTAGCCTATTGTTCTTTCGTAAATATTGTACTAGTAATCCTTGAAGTGGCGTGTGAATTGTCATACATGGGGATTTCAATTGTAATTTTTACTAGACTTCTAATAATAAATATCTTGCAAAAATATAAAGTTTGTTTGTTTATTTTAAGGAATTACCGTAAATAATTTGCTAGTTTTGAAATGACATAACAAAATATGTTGACATTAAACCAAATTGGTTTAATTCAGTTTTTAAGTTTTTGTTTTATGTTTTTATTGGGCCCTGTAATCTTAGAGTGTATTTTTTTACCAAAATAATAATAAGGAGACGTATTTTAAAAACTCAAATTTATGATTATTCAAATCCTACACCCATCATCTGATTACGAAAGTGTGGATGCAACTGTAAGAATACTTTTTTACTGTCACAGAATAAGTCCTGGAAATTTAGATGTTATTGTACAATTAAGGATGTTAATTGAAGCTAATATTTCGGTTAGAAAATATTAAAAATTAGCATACAAATAAGAACGTTATAAAAATTTAGTTAAAAAGCTTAACATAGGCTCAGTAAAGTAAAGAAATGCAAAGAAACATAAGTTTCATTTATGTTTGGTGAGATATCAGAAAACGGTTGAAAACTAATAAGAGTGCGTAATGAAAAATTGCTACCAATGAGGATTGTTCTGAAACGATAGTTCCTTATTGTCTAGAACATCTGTAATTTTAGGTTTCGATTTATTGTGTTTTGTAATCATAACCTTAAACAATTTGGTTATATCTCTATAACAGTTCCATAACATTGCTATATCATATGCATCTATTTAAGTTTACGCGAACCTCTCATTCAAGATTAATTGCACCAGCTTCAACAAGTGCGATCTAATGACAGATCGGTTAAAGGTAAATCAATTCTTTAATCAGTGGAAACCAGACGTCCTACTTGATACAGACAGAGTACATGAAAATGTTTAAAATTTGTAAGGAATTATTTTACACTTATCTGAACCAAATTACATAAAATATAATTTTCGTTGAGTTCAGACTAGTTAACCAATCAAAGGGTCGATATAAATCTAACCTGAAATAGAGGTCACTAGAAAGAGTTGAATCAATTAGCAAAAATTGGAAGTTAAGTAATTTGGGTAAAACTATGACAAGATCTGTAAAGAATAAAATGACAAATGTAGGATATAATATTAGTAACTTGATTTTATAAGCGATAAGCATGGAAACGGTAATTATGTGTAGATCGAACTCATGCCATAAATAAAAAAAACTCGAATGCCAAAATGTTCTACTGTCAACTTGAGAACCTGATAAAGCCGACAATGAAAGGTAAAAGGTTGTAAATCATCAGATCGTTTCATATCAATGGACAGGGTATATGTTGTAACGTATTAACTCTGATAATAGGATCCATGATTATATTATAAGTTGATTATTTAAAAAGGAAAGTATAAATAAGCATATAAATACTAAAGCCAATAATAAGGTGGAAATACCTCCTTATATAGACAAATTAATAATTGTTATAAGAACATAAACAGATCACATTTTCTACGTAATGATCTTATTTCAACAGTGTATAATATTTAAACCTACATTCATCTAAGATGTCTCAGCGCTTTGAAACAGGTTACTTAACAGAAAACAACAATTCTACAATCCATATTACATATTGTTATTTTTTGTTACTGCGGCTTCATCTTTTATATAATCTATAACACCATACACTATACTGTAACAACTAGCATCTACCATGTTGTCTATTCAATAAATTGTAACTCAATTTAATGATAAGTTTTATTATTGTATGGACTGAAATCTTGCTTTCACATTTTGTAAAAGCACGCGTAGCTCAGTGGTAGAGCAGCAGATTGCAAATCTGTTGGTCACTGGTTCAAACCCGGTCGTGGGCTTTTCTTTTTGAGACTATTTTTTTAAAAAATCCGTACACCATACTAGCATTGATGGTAATAATGCCTTTTTTTCTTCTATTAATCACTGCAAGTCATATCAGTTAAACAGATTATTGGACAAAACGTGTTTTTGTTGGTATTGTTTTTTGTTTCGTGTTTTATTTTTAAAAGATGGTACTATTTAGATCTTTATTGTATATTTGATCAATCGCAATCCTCCACTGAAAAATATACTTAAGGTTACAATTTATTCTAAGCTCGTTGAATATAAACAAACCACCACCATATTATATTCAATACATTAAAACAGATAGACAATTCAATTACAACATCTATCTTTCAACATGAAATATATTGATGAATTTGATATTGACTTAGTTAATCAGGCATTAACTTTTAATACAACTGATATACACATTCAAGGTACATGTGATTTATTCACAACAAAACCTATTGGCGCAGACAGAAAGTTATATAAAGTTCTAGGTAGGCTTTATAATTCGAATGACGATGATAACGAAGGGTCAATTAACAGTGACAGTAAAGATGATTTTTTGTCAAAACGTCAAAATTCTATGTCTTCAGTTCATTCCAATAGTTCATCAAAATCATTAGATGGTCTAAATTCACAATTTATTCAACTTAAAAACAGATCCTTTTCATATTCTTATACCAAACCAGTTACGATATCGGATGGAAAAATGTCTAAAAGATCACATTCCTTCCATTCGCCAACTCCCGAACCTGAAATAGCAAGTTATGAAATGAATTCCCCGTTTGGCCCACTTTCACAATCTTCTTCAATTAAGCTGTTTGGTTACTTAATTAGCGCATTAAATGCAACATTCCCAGATCATGATTTTTCAACTGTTCAACCAAATCATTTTACATTATTACCATCAGCTGGCGAATTAATTGCCAAAGTTAATTCATTTTTGATTTCATCTGGTAAATCAACCGGTTTAGATTGGATTTGGCAAACTATAAACACTCATATCGAATTAGATCAGTGTATATGTTTTCAATTTGATCCTCAACAATCTTTTATTGATGATTTGGATGTCATTTGGTGTAATATGTATTTTATTTATAACAAAAAGAAGAAAAGAGTTGCCTATCTTTACTTCTTGGCCAATGTTTTGAATGAGAATGGTAACCATCATGCAAAAAGAAGAAGAAATAGCAAAATTGGCACTTTAGATGAAGGAGGTATGCAATTAGGTGAAGATGATAGTGAATATGATTTACGCTATAATAATGACTATGAGCCAATTTATGAGGACGTTTTCGAAGATGACGAAGATAATGAAAATGATGATGATGCAATCATGGTTTATGATGCTAGCGAGCGTGGTGATGGCCAAAATGAGTTTGATTATGATGAAAATGTTTATGATCCTAGTGATGACGAAATGGCTAATATAAATCAAGATGATGAAGGATTTGTCTAGTTATATCTGTTTTTATTAAATTTTACTTCCTTTTTATTTCGAATACCGAAATTTTTATGTACGTTTACACATTAATCTTTATATAAATATATTAAACAATAATAATTTGCACAGCTAAAGTAAACTTACAAAACAGTGAAATCTGAAAACACGCGTAACATGAAATTAGTCTACAGTAATGAATCATACTCTGGTATTTTTTTCCTTATACTCTAAATAGTAGGAATGGATTTGGAGGATAATGGTTTACATGATTCTTTTATAAATGATCCTAAATATGAGAATATTCTTACATCATTTAAAAAGAATCAACTTACAACTGGAGAACTTTTACTTTCATCTGTTTCAAATGTGTCACGAAAATTGAATAAAACAGAGTCTGAAGTTTCTACATTTATAAATGAGTTTGAATCCCAAACTTTTGAAAATTTAAAAAAAACAATCCGAAATCCATTAATTGATGATAGTAATGATGAAGTTAAGAAATTAACACATTTCACTGTTGGTGATGAATCGATTGATTCAACTTTGAATGGTGGTATTCCATTAAATCATTTAATTGAAATTTCAGGTAAATCATCATGTGGCAAAACAAATTTATTATTAACATTGAGTATAACTATTCAATTGCCATTGGAATTTGGTGGTTTAGGGCCGTCTGTCTTTTCTGGTGATTCAACGAGCAAAAATGTCAGAACTTTATATATTCCAACTGAGTCTTCACTACCAACACAAAGATTAACACATGTAGTTGAAAACTTTACTAAATTATTACAAACTAATGGGATACCTTCAGAAAGAAAGGATTTGTTTCCCAAATTAGATAATGTTTTGACAACTTCCAATGTTATGTCGAATCTAGAAGAACAAGATCATATTTTACGATATCAGTTACCAGTGATGTTAGAAAGAGATAAATCAATCAAGCTACTGATTATTGATTCATTAACTCATCATTTGAGAGTTCAATTGCCATGGAATGAACAATACAGATATATTTCATCTCTATGTACATATTTGAAAAAATTGGCAAAGCAATTTAATATTACCATTATAATTGCAAATCAAGTTTCAGATAAACCCGTGAAAGGTTTATACTCTGGTGAAAATGACATATTGCTGAAATTGAATACAGAATATCAACTTGCTTGGATGGCCGGCTGGGATGATATTGGAATTATTTATCGTCAATTGATGAGAAGAGAAGGTGTAATCGACCAAGCCGGTGAAAGTTTTGATAGATTAGATTACTTAGATAACATTGGCTCAACTGAAAGCAGTAATGAATTGACCGATAAAGATAATATTACTAATGATAATAAACTTACTTCTGATTATGAAAATTTGTTTACAACTGATTCAAAACAAGATCTCAAACAAATCTTAACTTTGGAAAAAAAGAGACTGTTTGATAGTAACTACAAAGTTAAAATTAGTGGCATTGGAACAAGACCCGCTCTAGGGTTGAATTTATTAGAATTTGTTGATATGAGAATTGTTTTAAGTAAAGAATACATGCCAATATTTGATGAAAATTTAATTGACAAATTTAGTGTTGAATTAGGTATTGATTCATCGATTGACACTGAAAACAGTATTAATAGTGCATCGTCCACACAAAATAGTAATAGTTTATTGGCAACGTCTACACAAATTTCCAATGATCGTAACAGAATTGACCAAAAACAATATGTTCAATCATTAGCTAATAACAATTATTTAAAAAATTATAACTTTCAAACATTTCGAAATTTGAGATGCGTTTTTGGCCCACTAATTCCGGCTGGTGAAACAAGAAAAATAGAGTTTGAAATTTGGAAAGGAGGGATAAGAAAATATAACGGATAAAAAAAAGATATCTAAAGTGTTTAACCCCAATGATCGAAACCAAGGTTTTTACCCCATTCATCATTAATGAATCTTTCAGGATGCTTAGCTCCAAAGTCATCTAATGCATCAACATCTGATTTTTCCAATTTAATTAATTTATAACCTGCTTTAATTCTTTCAATATTTGAAGAACGTGGTAAAACAACAATCTTTTTAGAAATACAATAGTTAACAATGATGTCAGCTGGTGAAACACTGTATTTTGTTGCAAGTTCAACGACTAATGGAATCTTCAGGTTTGGTGCGCCGGTTGAACCGAATGGTGAATAAGCCTCTAGAATAATACCCTTTTCAGAACAGTACTTATAAAGTTCGAGTTGAGGTAAATGTGGGTGTAATTCAACTTGATTAACAACAGGAACAACACCTGTTTCACTAATAGCTCTTTCTAACATATCAATCGTGTAATTAGAAACCCCAATTGCAGATGCCTTTCCCTTTTCTTTAATAGCAATTAACTTTTTGTAAGTAATTAAATAATCACCATCTTCATCGTATAAAACATTACCATCAGAATCTCTTGGAACAGGGACTCTATTACCATTTGCATCGTCAACTTTTTTGAAAGAAATTGGCCAATGTTGTAATAACAAGTCAACTTTGTCTAGTTTAAGATTCTTTAGTGAAATGTCAATGGAAGTTTCTGGATCGTTCCAAAAACATGGCCAAACCTTGGTTGTAATAAACAATTCATTTCTCTTTAGTTTACCACTTTGAAAAATTTCTTCCAAGGCTTCTCCAATTGATGGTTCAGTGAAATAATACCAAGCGGTATCAATATGTCTGTAACCGGCAACTAATAATGCCGCTTTCAAAGCTTCCTTGAAAACGGCATAATCACCTTCGAAAACAGTACCAAAGCCCAATAAAGGAATTGATACTCCAGTATTTGACTGAACAGTAACTTCTGTAGCTCTACTCATAATTGATGTATATCAACGGTAAACAACTAATAAAACACCAGAAAAAAGAAAAAGAAAGGGCTCATATCCGGAAGATTAAAATTGTTTTAAAAAAATGGATTACTCATCATATCATAAAAACCAACTATATGGGACTGGTTAGAGATAGAAAAAAGCTAGAACATATCAACTTTAGAGTTATCTACTGCTTATTAAATTTTAAGAAGGCCAATACAATTGCATTCAAACAATATGTAAAGCTTCTCCAGGCTTTTATCGAAACACTGGTTTTTCCGTATAAAAAGCAGCTTCGGCAGTTGGTACTTGATTTTATCAGGTAATTACTCCATTTCGCGCTATAGAGGTTGGTGTTTCTTAATTTGGTTCTAGTTTAATTATGATATGTACCGTGCGACTTAGATCATAATATGATGATGTTAAAAAATAGATCTATTCATTCAACTACAAAGTAGACAGGTTTCCAGCACTTTAATCTGGCTAGAAACAGCATTGTAGTCGAGATTTGCTGACAATCGCTCATGATCCTGACTTTTTCTTTTTTATTTTTTTCGAGTTTTCGGTGATTATGTTTTTCACAGTTGAAAATTAAAAAAAAAAAAATGAATTTTACATTTTTTGAAATTTTTTAGTATGAATGTATATGAATCTCACAACCTAAAATGAACCAATATTTCATCATCTGTCAACTTGTTTGGATCTCAGACACCCAGCATTCATCACCCATAAGCTATAAACGTAGCTTTCAAGAAGTAGCTTTATACCAATGTTTCGAAAATTGTATAGACTTCCGAGCTTGTGCAACCGAAACATAAAACATTTCCAAAGAAGCCACACCCAGTTAACAAAGCTTAGTTTTACCAATCTAGGTTCTGATACGACTGGTATACCACTTCCTAGAATAGAAATGCCAAAAACTCTTGAATCTGATGAATTTAAAAGCAAACAAAAAATAAAAACTCCATCAATGAGCCGAATATCTTTAGAATTATTTTTTAAGAATTTAGAAGATAAAACCTCCAAAATTGATGAAAATTATGTTCCAATATCCCAGCTTCCATCATGGTACGAGAGGCTGAATTCACCTTCAAGCTATAGAATTGAAGAAGATATTGGTCATTCTATTTTCAACGGCATAGAACAGCCACCTTATAGAAGTTTTGAAAAATGTTACTCAAAAGAACTGCAATTATACACAGATAGTTGCATATCGTTGACAGCTTCTAAAATGAAAGAATTACAAATAAACTTTCCAGATAAGGATATTCCCAATTATTTACAGAAACAATATATTAAAATCAATTCTGCTGAAAGAAAATTAACAGATTTATCTTTAAACACATTTACAATGTATAAAAGATTAAGAATTCCAAGATATACCCCACCTTACTACCTTCATCAGCAATTCCTAGTTCATTTAGGTGATAGTAATATTAATAAATTAGTTGACATCTATTTTGATTTACCCCAACCAAGACCCTTATACTTGAAACGTGAAGATTTTGAAAGATTCATGCAATTGTTATTAAGGCTAAAAGTTTCCGGTGATCATAAATCACTTCTACCAAAAATCGTTAAAGTTTATGAAGATATACGACAAAATGGTTGCGGGATTATGTTAACGCCATTTGAAGATACCAAGTATCTATCATTTTTATTGATTTCAATGAAAAATGATAATATACCACAAGATGAGAAATTTGCAAAAGTAATGAAATTAAGGGATCACACTTCGAAGAAGACCTTACATTTTTGTCCAGCAATGTGGAATATTCTATTATCACATTTTCCTGAAAGAACTGATGAGATTATGAAAATGATGGCAAATAGAATGGGTATAACAAGGTTGAATTCGGAAATGTTTTTAAAAAACCTAAAGACTTATGATCAACTCTGTAATGCATTAGAATTAATGAGATTGAAAAGTTTCCACTTAGATCCACAATTGTTTGATATAATTATAGAAAAGTATATTGAATTTGGAAAAACAAAAGAAGCTCTGAAACTATTGACTAAAGTTTTGGATATAACAGGTGATGTATCATTACTAAATTGGCAATTTCCAACAATGAAAACTCAACGAACTGAACTGTTTAAAATAGATATACTCAACAAGGCCTTTTTGCAGTTATCTAAAACAGATTTAGATATGAAGTTTGAGATGGTTCAGTATCGATTCAAACCGAGTCCGTTCGTTTTAGGAAAACTTGCCATTTCTTTGGAAATGAATGATAGAATGAAATTATTAGATATTATGGTAAAGCAAAATATACCCCTTGTAAATAAACATGCTTTAGAATTACTGATAGAAAGAAATTTTGAATCCTTATCGTCAATATTATCACTAACAAATCTATCACTTCAGTTTAATAAATCGTTGCATGAAATTTCCAAAAATCTAAAGTATGATACAGTTTACTACAGTGCGTACATTCATGAATCAACAAACATAATCTTTGAACTGAAGGAAATTTTCAAAAAGAGTCTTCAAATTTACGATAAATTTTCAAATGCTGAAAATGTTGACCACATCAGGGCTGCTGTTGCAGAACAAATAGTTAAACTCAATGAAGAAATTACGAGTACAAAACAATAACTTTTCTTAATCATTTATAAACCAAAGAAAGAAACAGACAAACATTGTTCATGGATAAAGCTTTCAAAAACTAACTGTACAGAACTTGCGATTATAATATAACATAATATAATAAAAACTATCAAAATTAAACTTACATTTTTCCACGTTTGTAGTTACGTAAAAATGTTAAATCTTCATTGATTTCTTCCGGTTTTAAAGGCTGACAATACGGCACACCTTTACTGGGATGTTTTATATTAATTTTTTCTTTTCTTGGAGCAGCTTTACTTCCATAAAGAAATTCATTTAATACAGGGTTTTCGGTTAAAATTCTGTTTGAATCTTCTGTACCAGATGATGTATTACCAGAATTATTCTTGACTTTTTTTCGACTATTTATACCAGTGGCCGCACTTGAATCATATGAATCATCATTCGAGTTAGTTGCATTTGAATCGTTTGTTGCTATATTATCATGATTTCTTTTTCTTCTTGAACGACGTTCTCCGGAAAAGAAAAAACTGCTCGTGTTAGTGTCAAAACCGGAAGTGTTACCATTACCATCTCCATCAGTGTTATAACCAGTTTTAGAATTGGATAAGATACCATTGGAATTAGAGTTATTATGATTATCACCTAAAAGGCTAGTTCTTGATCTTGATGATGGATGTACACTAACAGATTTTGAAGAAGTGACAATATCGATTAAAGCCTTATCCTCCTTCAATTGTTTGATTTTATTTATTAAACTTTCTTGTAATTTTGATTTAACCATAGAAACAATTTCCTTTGTACTTTCAACGGTTTTATCATACTCCAATTTGAAAGAGTCATTAATAAATTTAGTTTGATACTCTTCTGCTAACCTTAGTCTAACAAGTTCAAGATCTCTCCATTCTTCTAAATCTCTAATTTTACCGATTTGTTCAGCATTTTCACCAGTAAGTAAAGATGAAAGCTTGTATTGTAACTGTAATAAAGAATCACGATAATGAACATCTTTGTCGGCTATAAACTGTTGGTCCAGTTTGGAGAGTTTGGTTTGAATTTGAATCCTCCGACGTGCTCTTTTAGTAAGATGTTGCTGCTCTGAACTGACAATATGGCCATCTTGAACTATCGATTGCTGAAGATGTTGATTTTGAAGGTGTTGATATTGTTGCTGCTGTTGCAATTCATATTCTGCTTGTTGTTGATATTGCTGTTGTTGCCGTTGCTGCTGTTGAATATCATAATATGCAGTGTATTCTTGAGCTTGAACTGGTTGAATGTGCGGTAGGTGCTGCATTTGCTGCAATTGTTGCATATGTTGTAGTTGTTGCAGATGTTGGATCTGTTGCAGGTGTTGGATCTGTTGCATTTGTTGCATTTGTTGCATCTGCTGCATTTGTAGTTGGACCTGGGCCTGAGTCTGAGATTGATATGGTTTATCGTCGTGACTGTGAATCATATTTTGTTGGAGTTGCCAAATTCTTTCAACTGAGTAGTTTATGTAAGAAAGCCAGAGCCAATTCCAACTCCTATCAGACATTATTTTTGTCGCAATTGTTTCTTCTCTTTCGCTTACTTTTTTTCATTTTTTTAGTTTGTGAATTTTTTAAAATTTTTTATAATGAACAATTTTAACAGAATTAAATGATCGGTCTCGATATCAAATCACGTGCAGAAGTTCTATGAAGGTGCAATTCCAAAGAGGCACATAGCATGGTGAATAATTATTCAATTGTTTTATCGGACCCCAAGCTTGTTAAACAAGTCAAGTCAGTTTTGGAGGAGGAAAATTACCTAAATAAGAAGCTTAAAATTCAATCAAAATCTGGAGTTTTCACAATTCCAATAATATGTCCACCAGACAAAGAATCCCATGCAGTGCTCAATGAAATAAGATTAAAATTAAAAGGAATATCCTTGGCTATTAAAAAAACTGAAATTGAAGATTCTGAAACGCCACCTAACATTAATGATCAACTTGAACAATTACTAAATTCATTTGGCACAGACTTAAATCTTACAAGTAAACTTTTATCCAAACTACCTAAGCGATATTCTATTTATCAACCATTACTTTTACTACCTTCAAATTCATTAGATACAGAAATTTGGTCAGCTTTTTTGAGTTCTATCGACGATGGTCAACGTCAAGCAATTTTCAAATTGATTCTTGCTTTTTATTCCACTTACACAAATCCATTGACTCATCTTGCAATCAATAAACCAATTCCCGAGTCTGAAAATGTGATTAGATCACCAACACAGCTGACCACGTTATATGGTAGCTTTAACGATTTTTGGTGTCATACAATTCAAAATGGTATTTACCAAACTTGGATGCCTACACATACCATGTTTTCCAGAGGTAATATCAAGGAAAAGGCACGTATCTTAGCAGATTATAAAAATATATCAAATGAAACAGATATTGTTGATATGTATGCAGGAATAGGATATTTCACATTGTCATATTTGAAAAGGAATGCTAAAAGGCTGTTTTGTTGGGAAATAAATAAATATTCTGTGGAAGGTTTAACAAGGAACGTAGAAAAAAATGGATTTGGAAAGGCATATGTTATTGAGAGACATGAACCGGTCATTTTAAAAAAAGTATTGCGTTCAAAATGTGTTGTTTTCTTAGAGAGCAATGAATATTGTTTAGGTAGATTTAAGGAATTATTAGACCAAGAAAGTGAAACACTGAAATTAAGTCTAAATATTGCTCACATAAATCTTGGATTGTTGCCAACTTCAATAAATTCTTGGCCCTACTCATGTGACTTACTTGATTTATACGGAATAAAATCTTCAAACGCATGGGTACATGTTCATGAAAACATTGGAGTTTCAGATTTAGATACATTTATGGAATCCACAAGAGGTAAATTACAAGAGTTTACCAAGACAAGGAAGGTAAACCCAGTTTGGTTAGAGAAGGTTAAAACTTTTGCACCTGGTGTTTACCATATTGTTGGTGATTTTGAATTTGAAATGATTTAAGTCTTACTTTTTATAGCAAAAAATATGTACAATATTATATTACATAGTTTACAGAAATTTTGGCATCACTGTATTTTTTCAGAATTTGAAGATACTTCCTGCTTCAGCTTCTCTGAAGAGTTTGCAATTTTTTTTTCTGCACTTTTTATAATTTCAAGATAGTTTGTTGGAACATACCCAACACGCCCATCCCTTGCTCTACAATGGCTCCATCCGTCAATGTTGTCCAAGATTGCAACTAGATCACCGCGTGAAAGCTTCAATTCTCTCCAGCCATTTTGTATTTCTTCTTCAGTTTCAGGTATATAATCATACAGTGCTCTCGCAAATTCTAGTGAACGTGGATCAATTTTACTTTCCATTGCTGTATCTGTATTCTTATGCGTGCCATTATTTAGATTATTCAAATTTTGTTGGTTTCCAAAAGCATTTAATCTTTGTTGTTGTCCCCTTTCAATATATCTAACAAATCTAGACATTAAAACGGGCAAACCAATTAATGCAACAAGAAATACAAACAATGGCTTTAAACTTAAAAAGTTCTTTTTCTTTTTACTTGATATATTATTTGATGATTGCAACTTATTTCTCCATTCATTGAATTCCTGAAGTAAGCTATGCGGACCACTTATATGTGACGAATCTGAGGAAAATCCCAAAAATCTTTTCAATGTACGTTTTAACCACAATAAAACTGCATATATGCCCAATGGTCCATTATTAGAATTTGAACTATTCTTTGGATTCAATCCACCGTCGGTTATCAATTTAGAAGAATTAGTTAAACTGTCTTTAATTGCTCCTGGAAGTCCCCCCAAATGACTAAGTTGATCAGCAACACCCATTATGGTGAAAAAACTGTTATGGGTTGCATAGTATGTACTTTCAAGTAAAGCAGCAACTGCACTGACTGCATAAACAACGTTCTCTAAAACTTGGAACGTTCGGCTTGTTGCATCTGCAAATCCACCATTTTCATTATCATTTCTTCCCATTCCCATTCCCATTCCCATTCCCATTCCCATTCCCATACTTCCATATCCTCCTAATCCACTATATCCACTATATCCACCTACACCATAACTGCCCATTCCACCATATCTGCTCATACTACCATAACCACCGTAACTATTTATACCACCCAAACCGCCATACCCACCGTAACTATTATAACCACCAAGATTACCATACGAACTTCCATATGATGACCCGTGACCACTCAAACCGGAAATGTTTCCATACGTACCATATTGTGTCGTTGTGTTATCTGCATTAGCTATGTTGTTTGATATAGAAGATGGAATAGGAGGCACTGAAGGAGTTGAAGCTGGCGATGTGGAATTTGTATTTGCTGCTAGTGGGGTCGTAGAGGCAGATACTGTGCTTTGATTCGAAGAATTTGCGGTTCCTGATAAACCTGCCGTTTCCCAAGGTTTTGGTCTTGTTTGTGACATGATGTTTGTTTCTTTTTTGAAGATTTTATAGGAGCTCTGCAGTCATGTCTACTGTTGTACCACAGATTTATATTCATGATGCGATTAGATTTTTTTAGATGAAAACGCACCGTCGGGCCCACCTTCCTTTTTGGGTGTGCGGTGATGGACATAAATACTTTCCCTGTTTAAATTTGATTATATCTTGATTTTAATATCTTACTTTCTTTTATTCTAGCAATAAAAAAATAATCTACACATATACACTAAGCACTCCACATACTGTACAATTTAGGTTCGATCATACTAATCGGCTTTTCATTATCCAAATCTTGGGATTCTGATTCAGCTTTGTCCTTTTTAGTAGCATCTAAATCTTTAATTGATGCAATCAAGCTTGAGGTTGCATTTGGATCATATTTTGCTTCACTGATAGCTCGATCAACAAACCCCATAGCTTCAACAATTGCTGACTCAAGAGCTTCTGCAGTTATGGTAGTATCTCCCTTTATTGCTTGAACAATATCTGATGCTTTTAGAAGTTGTTGTCGAACACTCAAACTCTGCTTTTTAACTTTCATCTTATCTAACACTAAATTCTCCTTCTCAATTTCAATTAATTTTTGCTGTTCACTTATACGTGATTCCAAGTTCATGAATCCTTGTAATTTAAGTTCAAATTTACGTAATGATAGTTTGAGAATGGATGTTATGATTTTATCTTGATATTCTAATTCTGAATTTGCATGTTTAATGATATTTTTATTGATATCAACATTTGTATTAGTGGTGGTAGTGGTGGTGGTGGTGGTTGTTTTTGTTTCTGTCGCTGATATCGAACTAGCATTTGATGATAAAGAACTCAATAATGATGATAAATCAATTGTTTTGTTATCTTTAAGTTTCTTTAAATAATCGACATATGAAGATTTAGAAATATGTTTAAACAAGTAAGTATCTTCAATTGGTAATTGAATAAATTTGATAATGCATTGATTTTTCACTCTTGACCCAACATGACCAGAGATTAAATTCCAATCATCGCCATACATTTCTATACCTTCAAGTAATAACAAGATTTCACTATTGGTCCATGGTTTAGAATCGTTACTCAATACTGTTTTTTCTAGCTTAATGAAATCTGAGTTTTTAAAGTAATCCTCAAATTGTGCATTCTCATAAGTTTCTAGCGAAATATTTGACTTATTCTTTAAATTATGGTACTTAGTTTCAGTAATATCATTACCCGTGATTGAACAATATACTCTTTTAACTTGTTTCGAGTTATTAGAATTGCTATCTTGTAAAATGAATGCATCATCCGCAGAATCGTAGACATTCTTTCTCAATTGTAAATTCAATTTAACGTTCGGAGTTATACTATTTGAAATCCTTTGTCTTTTGTGGGAAGATGCTTCATCTTCTTCATCCTCATTGGTTTCAACGATAATCTTTTTATCTTCAGCTTCCTCATTAATATCGATTGAAACGTTCTTTTCGGTACATTGTAATGCAAATCCAGTTGGCTTATCTAATGTAACTTGGAAGTGACCAGTAAATTGAGGACCCATAGTAAAACTTTTAGTTTTTGGATCAATTTGATAATTAATTAAACCCCACTTGGATAAAAATCCATAAATTCTGAATAATGATCCCACGTCCATCGCAATATTTCTTCTAACGGCAGTAATTGAAAGATACTCAATTGGGTTTAACCTATATGTGTTAATAATGAAATCTCTAACAGTTTTATAGATTTCTGAGTTTTTGTACTTAGTATTTGATTGAGAACTAAAAAAATCAGGCAAAGAATTCTTTTCAATTGCATGAATTTCATTTATATCAAACCACTTAGCAAATGAAGGTATAATGACTGGTTTAGTTTGCTTAGCTAGATAAATGTTAGCCTGTGTATAAATATCTGCTTCAGTGCTCTCAACCATTTCTGGTTTAGATTCTGCTGTGGGGGTTTGTTCTGGAGCTACTGACATGTTTTGTAGATAATCTAAACTGCTCTTTTGTTTGATCTCTTTCTTCTTCAACAACAACAAGTGCTGAAAAGCGAACTCATTGCAACTTCAAAAATGTTACTTGTTTTTCTTCATTTTTTTTGAGAACTTCGCGACATGTTCGTAAGAACACGACGATCGACTGCAGCATGAATATGACGCGTTTTCCTTGGAACGTGTTTGACGGCAAGCTAAGAACTTTTTTACTATCAGATACAGCCACCAAAGATTCTCATAGATGGAAGCAAGGGAACAAGAATCACTGTCAGATTTATTATCCAAAGAATTTTCAGGTACATCTGTTGAATCTTCTCAAAATGACAAATTTGATAAATCAAAGTTAAAAAAATTGCAATTATTAATTGATCAATCAAAAGCATTTTCTCAAATTATATCATCTTCCTTGATCCAACAACACACAGAAAAGAAAGAGGAAGAAAATAGGTCAGAAGAGCCATTGTTGAAGAAACAAAAATTATCCTCAGAAGAGAATACTAAAACTCTAAATACTTATAGGCAACCTAAAACTCTTGTAAATGTCACCTTAAAACCACATCAAATCCAAGGGATGAACTGGTTAATTTCATTATATGAAAATGCTCTTAATGGGATTTTAGCGGATGAAATGGGTTTAGGTAAAACGGTTCAAACTATTGCATTATTATGCTTTTTATTGGAACAAGGTGTTCAAGGTCCATTTTTAATTGTTGCACCATTAAGTGTGATTTCTAATTGGTCATTAGAATTGTCCACATTTGCACCATCTTTGACATTTGTTCCATATATTGGGGACAAAGTTCATAGACAAAAGCTAAGAAGAAAATCATTAAAGAAATTTAATGTAGTTGTTACATCATATGAGATCTCTTTAATTGATTTCTCTTATCTTAAAAACATTTCTTGGTCATATTTAGTTGTTGATGAGGGTCATAGATTGAAAAATGCAAATTGCATGCTTTTCTCTAAACTTAAAGCATTACCTGTTGCCAATAGAATTTTACTCACTGGTACGCCACTTCAAAATAATTTAGCTGAATTATGGTCATTATTGAATTTTATTCTTCCTGATGTTTTTCATGATTTTGGAACATTTCAAAGTTACTTTAATTTTTCAGAATTTGAATCATTAGTTGATGAAAATGAAACTGAGGGGAACAAAGAAAAAAATCTTGAATTTAGCTCTCTTATTTCAATTGAAATCAGAAAAGCTTTGGTGAATAATCTTCATACAATCTTGAAACCATTTATCTTACGAAGATTAAAACAAGATGTTTTAACTTTACCACCAAAGAGAGAATATATTGTTTATTCAAACTTATCTCCGTTACAATCATTTTTATATTCCAACATGCTTCAACAGGAATCGTCTTTGCGTGCTACTTTAATTAAAACATTTTTTCCAATTTATATCCAATGTAATTTTCCAGACTTAAGCAAATATACAGAGCAATTTTTGACTTATCAAGAGAATGTGATGGAAGAGGGCAACGAAGTTAAAGCTAGATTTGACAAAAATAAACTAAAAATCTTGGGCGAACATTATTCATTTATCAAATCACAACTAAAAACCAAAAGGATTTCTAATCCATTAATGCAGTTAAGACAAATTTGTGATTCACCGTATCATTATTTTTTTCCGTGGAATGATGAAACTAAAATTACACACGACTTAATTTTAAATACATCAAAACTACAGTCTTTAGACTCAATTATACCAAAACTATTAGAATCACACCCAGATGAAAAGATTTTAATTTTTAGTCAATTTAAATCAACACTGGAATTACTAACTACATTTTTTGAAGAATATCCACTAACTACTCCAGTGTCAAATAGTATATATCCAATTAAAACATGTACTTTAACAGGATCTTCATCAAAGGAAGAAAGAGACGAAGCAATTGAAACTTTCACAAATGATCCCGAATATAAAATTTTTTTACTATCAACAAGAGCAGCAAATTTAGGTTTGAATTTAACTGTTGCAACAACTGTTATATTATATGATTCAGATCTAAATCCAATGGTTGATTTACAAGCAATTGCAAGAGTTCACAGAATTGGTCAAACAAAACCATGTCTTGTTTATAGATTAGCTACACATGCAACTGTCGAAGAAGCTATTTGGGAAAGGGTCATCAAAAAGAGAGTTTTAGAGGGGATTGTTATTGAACTGGGCGATTTTGGTGGTTCAGATCAATGGAAAGATTCTAGATGCAATGCCAAGAAAAATATCAATAAAAAAGAAGGAATTTTAGATTCATTGCTAAGTTTTTACAGTTTAAAAAGTTCTAAGTCTTCCCTTACTCAATATAAGGATCCATCACAAGTAATATCGTTTCTGAATTCAAACCAATTAACTACCGACGAATTAGATGAGATTACAAGTCATGATCTTGAAAAGTATACTGATGGACGTGAACTAGATAGTAACAAAATGCCACATATAAAACTGCTTTCCGAGAGTGATGTCACCGGTCAGAATTCTCTTGATAATATCATATCATAACCCACTTTGATATTATTATATAAACAATATATCGACTCTAATAAATACACTAATAAAAATACATTAATAAAAATACATAAAAAAATTATTCTTCATCAAAACGTTTAACAAGACTATCAATATCACATCTTTTACTTCTTTCAACCAAACAACCAGAGATTAGACTGTGGATAGTTTGTAATTTGGGAAGTTCAAGCAATGCATTTTTCCATTCTTCCGATTCCCAATGACCATCGAGAATTTGTAGTTTCAATCTTGGTTCGTAAATATGCCAAAATGGTAGTTTTAAAACAACTAATGTATAAAACAAAACACCAAGTGCCCAAATGTCAGTTTTTCGATCAATAGAAATTGGACACGGTTGGAGTAATTCCGGTGCTGCATATGGTAATGATCCAATGTTCAATGCATTACTCTTTTCATGATGATGATCATCATCGTCACCATGACTAGGTCCATATACTTTACTTGATAGTTCAATAGAACCAGCTGATACTGAATTTAATCTAGGGGAACAACTAGTTTGCTTTATTGCGCCAAATTTATTGTTAGATGAAGAATCACGTAAGAGAGATGTGTCAGTTGTAGATGTTAATAATGTGACAGCCGAATTTAATTCTCCATGAATTTTTTCATCCAAGGCTTTAGGAATAGGTATATTATTATAAGAATCTAAATCAAAATTTGTAATTCCAAAATCACAAAGTTTTGGAGTATTGTTTTCTAGTAAAAAGTTCTCCAATTTTATGTCACCATGATGAATGCCTTTGTGATGTAAAAATCGTATTGCACCAGTAATTGATCTTATATATACATTGATACAGGTGTATCTGTCACTAATACCGACATTGTTAGATTCCCACATTTTCACTCGGTCGTACAAAGAACCTTCATCATATAATGGCATTATTAAGAATATGTTATCAGTTGTAATTTTTAGATCTAGTAAGGAGACTATTGATTCATGTTGTAATTTTGACCACATAAATATTTCAGATTGACATTTCTTTAAAACTTTCAATTTCTTTTTAATCGATATAATTTTTACTGCTTTGACTTCCTCTACATCATTAATGTTGAAGCACTCTCTGACAATACCAAAACTGCCACTATTAAACACTCTTCCAAGCTTCCACTTATCTAAAAGGACAGATCCTAGCTCATTGCTATTTGGAATTGGTCCCCTTTGTTTTTGACCCACGGTTCTGAATAAAGGCGACACTGAACATAGTGTAGAAGTAGAAGCAGAGTTTTTTCTTAAAATTTTTGTGATATGGTTTTTATAATCATTATCATTCTTCAAGCTTTCTGGTAATAAATCTGTTAACATTTGTCTTCTGTAACTAAATGATAAGGACTGAAAGTTTTTCGGAATACTTGATAGAACACTTTTATCGCCATCACGTTCTGGAGATGCTGCAATTTCAAATAATTCCTTGGAAACTTGAAAGCAGTCTTCTTGAGAAATACTATTTTGATTTTTGATACCGTTAAATGTGTTTTTATTACTTGGATTGATTTCAATTGGTTTTGCTTTAAATAGTATACCCGAATCACCAGAAGCTATAATACTATTATTATTCTCATGATTTTGTTCTTTATCGTGAATATCATTTTCTTCACCAAGATCATGAATAATTGTATTCCTATCAATTTCAAATTTGGCAAGATTAAAATTATCAAAGTTGGGTATATATTCATCAAGAATTCCTTCATTTTGATGCAAAAAAAATGTTTTGTTAGTACGTTCATGTTCATAGTTAGATTTAAAAGTACGTTTCAAATTTGCTGTACTTAATGATTTTCTACGACCTGATAAAAAATCATATCTAGAGAGTTCATTTTCAGAATACGTTTTTCTCAAGTTTTTATCAATCGATGAAAATGATGTATTTCGTGAAATGATATCGTCTTTCGTCGATTTTGGATCCACACCAAACTTAACTAATGCATCTTTGAAGTCAATATTTGGTATCTGTTCTTCATTGTCAATAGTATTTATGCCACGTAAATTTGGAGAATACCCAGGAATAAGCGTCGGGACAGAGTATTCTGGTGGCAATTGTTCTCTATAGATTAGATTGGTGGATGATAAGAATTTGAAATTCTGT
Source organism: Pichia sp. NRRL Y-12827 (assembly GCA_030570315.1). NCBI lineage: Eukaryota > Fungi > Ascomycota > Pichiomycetes > Pichiales > Pichiaceae > Pichia > Pichia sp. NRRL Y-12827. The sequence goes on from JAJLVN010000049.1 coordinate 23,742, forward strand.
AGAGATGTTTTAGAGCCAAGACTCGTATCCCCATTGGTGTTTTTAATTAAGTTGGCTAGAGGCTTTGAACTGCCACTGTACATTCAATCGCTAAGCAAACAAATAAAAACACTTTGCAAAATATTTTTTGTTGTCAAATGTGAAGTAGATTAGTATCGCCAAGGGTTTACTTTTTTTTGAATTGACCCTAAAAAAAGTGAGGGTGGTGCAAATTAAAAAATATATTACGTAATATTGATACATTTTACAAGAGGAAATATCACGAATTAAGTTTAGCATAAACACATGAATATCTCTGTAAAATTTTTGCAGAATATTTGATAATTGTCTTAGAATAAATTTATTGTATAGTTAAAAATCATAGTAAGTGTATCAATCAATAACAAGAACAAAAATATTATGGATGATGATTATTTTGAGATATATCAACAGTTGCAGTGGATAACTCTTTCGTATTGAAAATCACTTAGGTTGATAACGTACAAAATGAGATTCTAATGATGTTTATCCTCCAATGTAGATCTGATGTTAAGGACATCTCCTCAAGTATTCGAGGACTCTTAAAAAAAGCATAGAGATAAGCTACATCTGTAAAACTTAAGCGGGAATGACACAATTCTTTTGAATTTCGCATTTTCTTTTTTTTTTTTCTGCTATTCACATTTTACAATTTTCTTCCATTTTTTCTAATTTCAATTCATGCCAGAGATGTACTATAACGTAGGATCTTTACCAACTTTTTCTAGTTTGGCATAAGCGTCACCATCAACAAAACACACGTTATAATGTGTATGTACTATTTAAGCTAATTGTTCTATTTTTTTTACTCAAAAAAGTATATCATTACTAACATCATTTTGCCCTTCTTTCATTATAGCTTTCAATTTTGGTGGTAATTCAAACAACAATAACACCAATTCCTTATTTGGTGGTACAAATAATAATTCTTCAACTCCATTTGGAAGTGCCTCAACAAACAATACTCCCAGTACCACTACATTTGGTAATTTTGGTGCAACTAAACCAGGATCAGCATCCACTGGATTTAATTTTGGATCAAACAATCCAGGATCCTCTACACCAGCTGCTGGATCTACTGGATTTGGCGGACTAAATGCATCAAAGCCAGCACCTGCAACCTCAAGTAGTTTTAACTTTGGTTCAAATGCTACTTCAACAACCGCACCAGCAAATGTGACCTCATCTGGTTTTGGCTTTGGTGCTTCAAATACTTCAAGCACCCCATCAGCAACATCTACCGCTCCGTCTGTTGGCTTATTCGGTGCAAAAACGACTACTACATCAGCGTCAACACCATCATTTGGTACTGCATCAACAACTACACCATTATTTGGATCAACTGCTCCTAAACCAGCTTCTACTCCATTTAGTTTTGGTTCTTCATCGACTTCACAAGCAGCAACAGATGCAAAAAAAGGAACAGCCGAATCAGCAACACCATCAACTGGTTTATTTGGCACAGGAACATCTAAACCTGCAGATACCGCAAAGCAATTCAGTTTTGGAACCACATTAGCTACAACTAATCCAGCGGCACCCGCAACGTCATCAGCCCCAAAGCCAGCATTTAATTTTGGATCATCACAAACAACAACAACACCAGCAACACCCGCAATATCAGCACCAGCACCAGCACCAGCACCAGCATCAAGCACGACGAAACCAAGCTTCAATTTTGGAACAACTTCAACAACTACTTCAACACCAGCAGATAGTTCCTTAGGAACAGCTGCTTCGAAACCCGCCTTTAGTTTTGGTTCTACTGCATCAACTAAATCTACTACAAAAACTGATGAAAAACCTCAAACCCCTGGATTTTCATTTGGAGCATCATCGGCAACACCAGCTGCTAAGACTGATGGAAAACCTCAAACCCCTGGATTTTCATTTGGAGCATCATCGGCAACACCAGCTGCTAAGACTGATGGAAAACCTCAAACCCCTGGATTTTCATTTGGAGCATCATCGGCAACACCAGCTGCTAAGACTGATGGAAAACCTCAAACCCCTGGATTTTCATTTGGAGCATCATCGGCAACACCAGCTACAAAAACTGATGAAAAACCCAAAACCTCAGGCTTTTCTTTTGATACTCCATCGACCACGACCAAAACAGATGCTAAAAAACCATCCTCAGGCATTTCCTTTGGTACCTCATCCACTACGCCAAAAGCAACTGATCAAAAGCCAAACACGGGGTTTTCTTTAGGTGCATCAGTTACTCCAGAAACAACTGAAAAGAAAGCAGAAGGAACTAAAATTACAACTGGACTGTCATTATCTACAACAACTAAACCTGAAGAAAAGAAAGTTTCTTTTGAAGCATCCACGACTGATGCCAAAGCGCCGGTGACCTTAGAAGATTTTAAGCCTCAACAGCTTTCAATAATGAACAAGAATATGGAAGATTTAATTACAAAATGGACAAACCAGCTTTCTGCTTCTTCTAAAACTTTTGAAATGTACAGTGAAAAAATTGGTGAATGGGATGAAACTTTAGTCAATTCTTCCGAAGCAGTTTCAAAGTTATACAATTCTACTCTCCAATGTGAACAAAAACAAGAAAAAATTGATCAAACACTAGCATACATAGAAAAACAACAAGATGAGCTTGATCGTCTACTTGCAGGGTATGAAAAACAATCTGATAAGTTATTAGCTTCTATTGAAAAATCTGCACCTGCATCAGGTAACCCTTTAACTACAATCAATAACAAAGAAACTAATGATGAAGCTCGTCAAAAAGCATATAAATTAGCCGAAATGTTGGAAGGCAGATTAGATTCCCTTGGCTCAAATTTTTCATCCCTTGTCTCTGAAGTCAATGATGTAAGTGATAATTTCAGCAAGACATTACTTAGTAGTGATGAATCACAAGATGATGATCAATCACTGAATGATATTCTTAGATTGCTTAACAATCATATGGAATCATTAAGTTGGATAGCTGAAAATGAAAAGCAACTGAAAGAAAAACTTGAAAAACTTAACTTAACTAAACAATAATTGTATTCTAGTACATAATAATATATAGTATTTATATTGGTCTTTTTAAATGATTAACCTCTTTTGTATAAAACCGAGATAGTTTTATACTTTTCTAAATATTTGATCGATCCCTTAATCGATTTTGAACCTTTTGTTGCAATTTCTTTTCCAGTCTACTTCTATTCGAATCAGGTGTATCTTTAGCCGTATATTCAGTAGGCTTTTTAACTGTATTGGAAGCAGGTTTTTTAACTGTATTAGAAGTGGGTAAAATGTTCCAAGATTTTGTGGTTTTCAACATTTCGTTAAAAAATGGCGTTGATGGCTTGTTCTTCTCGACATCCTTCAATATGCGATATATATCACCATTTGAATATTTTTTGATTAAAGATGGTCCTATTTCTTGAAGTTCAGTATCAGATAATCCACAAATATGTGCAGCATCTGAAAATAAATCAATAGCAGATGGCATTTTTGGTATTTTTAAAGCCTTTGATATCCATTTTTGCTGCTGTTTGGTTCTTAAGCCTTTAGCTTTACGGTACATCATGACAGGTTTTTCATCATCATCTTCAAACTCGGGTTCTGGAGATGAAGAAATACTTTTCGCTGACGATGAACTTGACGATGGATAATGTAACAGTAATGAGAGTGCTTCAGTATCATCATCACCCCCATTAGCAAGTTCATTTCTTAAACATGGTATAAGTGAAATTAATAAAACCGATCGAACTCTTAAAATTAATAATATGATAACATATGGTAAAAGAACAGATATATCATGACCATTATTTGCTGTTTCTGCCATTGCACCTACACAGGCGTATGCAATTAATCCATCCCATAAACGCACAGAATATTCTAATCCAACTTCACGAGTTAAAAGCATTCTAAACCATCTTGTAAGCCAAAGCTGAGATTCAATATGTGAATCTTTCAAGGCAGTTGCTAACCCTGGATGTTTTAAGGTTCCATAATCAACATGATGAAGCTTCAAATCAAATATAATACTCTCCCGAACAATTCCCGATGAAGTGAAATACTTATCAATAATTGGCGACATCAATTGTGAAAACATTGAAAAAGCATCATGTGCAAAATATTTTGATGATAGAAATTCTTTTATCTGTGATTCTAATTTATCATTTTTCTTAATATCCTGTTGACCTGCTGTTGAATTTTGTGCTTTATATGAACCATTGATTTCAAATAAATCATCATCTTCTACTCCTCTATTTAAAGTGGTACTATTTTGAACGTTTACACCATCTTCTAGAACCAATTCAACCTTTAAAACAGCGTAAATAACACCGCACAATTCATGCATACCTTGAACATAACTAATTTTCTTTTTACCTTCTTTTTCTCTAGTCTCATTAATCCACTTTGAATATCTATATAAAATTTCAATCATTAAAACCTTATCCTTTTCACTATCAATAAACATTTCAGGATGTTCAGGGAAGAGTCTTTCAACATCAGCGATGATCATTGTTAATATATCTAAATCGGATTCATTTTTACAGTTTAAATGTTGTTTATTGGATAATGGACCATCTGAACTTGATATTTTTTCTGATTTAAGTTTTTGTTTATGAAGTATGCTTGATCCTTTAACTAAAGTTGGACCAACAGTATGTATTTTAAGGTTTGTTAAATCTTCTTCAACCGAATCACTGATAATGCTGTTATTTTCCAAAACTGCTCTATAGTAACACGAGTCTCTAGGTAGCAAGTGCCATGGAACACCGATATTGGTGCTTAATTTATCATATGTCTTTCTATGTTCTCTCAAAGGAGTTAAATCTAAAAGTGTTGGATTTGTGGTAGAATTTGAGTGAATAGTATCTATTTGAAGTAATGACGTTTTCCAGAGCAATGTTCGAGAAAATGAAATGCCACTAGAGCTTGAATAGACATGTTGCCCAGACAAAATAGAAGCTGCCAAAGCAGGTCGTGATGGATATAATAATAAAATATCAACAATCTTGTGGACATTGTCCATTTCAGGTTGAGTCTGGTAGCTTTTGGATGAGGAGAATATATGTGTTGGCTCATCACTTGTAATATTCTTAACAGCCATCTTGTATACAGACACAATTTTAACTTTCAATGCCTGTTAGTTTTGTTACAAAGTAAGAAATTGAGATAGAAACTCAAAGGAAATCCAAATCCAACATCCAGCTTCATGTCAAGTTTCGTGTTCTGTTCTTGAAAATTACGAAAAAAAAAGCAGAAATACTAACCGAGAAATCATACAATTCCTTTTTTTTTCCTTCCATAAAAAGGCAGCTTTTAGTGATTTCTAGCTACTTCTTGTTGCACCAATCTTTTTTTTGTAGCTATATCGAGACTAGTAAAATACTATATTTATAATAAACAAAAATATATCTTTAGGACTAAAATTTACGAAATTTATGATAAAGAAGTCAATTACAACAAATCTTGAAATATTTTAATTATATTAAGATATGATGCATATTATCGGCCTACTGGGTTTCCCCACTATAACCACTTACCGGGCCATCACCAAACACCCTAAGTGATTTAAACAAGTCTGTTTATTTTGCCCATAACATGTCAGGTGTTTAAACATGGAATTATCATAATGGTGAATACGAACACGGATCTCATGGTTTTAGCTGTTATAGGCACGCACTATAATGAACACAATAATAAAAACAAACAGGGAAACAGAAGTTAACAATATGAAGAAGATAGCACTGAATACAAGGGGCGTTATACTCACCATAAGAATACCAAATATTATCGCGACCAAGTCGTTACTCAAAGTTTAAATTCGATAAGATCTATTGATGATTTATAAGTTGTCACTGATGAAATTTATAAGAATGTGGTTAAAGATTCAATAAAGGCAAACTTCAAGGATAAAACGGCTCTTCATTATATAACTAGTCACAAGAAAAACTTAAATGAACCATGCACGGAAGCTTTACAATCTGATTTTGAGGGTATTTATTATTTAAAGGGAACAGATATCAAAGAGTTTTTTTGCTACTATCAATTTCCTTATAGATTGTTTTGTTCCAAGGTTCCTGATTTATACGTAAACACTACTGATAAAGTTTTATTTACTGAACGCTTTGATCAGCTCTGTACAGCTGGTGTCACTATCGAATATTTAGATCCTCGTTTTAACGGTTATAGAGTTTTAAATTTATATCTAATGAACAAAGTGATAGAAACAGTCAATCTTTCAATTTATGGATTATTGAAATTGACAAGAATTTCGTTTTTAATTGACTCTATCCCAGAATCCAACAATTTTAATTGTCCTACAATTGAAAATGTTATGAATTCAATAGGTTTTTCAAGTGGGACAAGCGTTTATTTGGTTACAGTGACCATAGTGCTACTTGTGGAAAAGTGGTTGATCAAATCAGAAGTTCAATTCCATTTTAAAGTTGGTAATATGAAAGATGCCCTACTATGAAATGACGTAGATTTTATTTGGAAAACAAATATGAAATTAAAATCGAGGAGAACTAGTACTTTCATTAGTTAAACATACCAAGTTATAAAATAAAACTATTAGAGCAGAATTTGATTTGGTTCCAATCTTAAGTTGGGCAAAATAAATTGCTTAAGAATTACTTAACCTTAATGAATATGAATTTGTTTCTCTGATAGCTATTGAACACAATAACTGTATCGTTAAAAGCAGGGAATGTAGTCCTGATATTATATTGGAAATTTTGAAAAATGTTCGCCAAGGGGAAGAATTTCATTTTTTCTCAGTCACATTAGTGAAGGGAAGAATCATTTTCTGAACTAAGCAATGGCGTGTTGGTTAGAAACTCTTGATTTAATAATCATATGCATAAAAAAAAGAAGAAGAAGAAAAGAAAAGCAGATGATAAAAAACGTGAAAGTCCCAAAAAAAGATCAACACCCACACTATCCAAAAAAATCATGTCTTTCTATTGAAGAATGTAGAGTTGATAATTATTTCCAAATTGAAAATCTTAAAGGGGCAAGTCTCAATCATAAAGTACCCCTATCACTCCAAAACTTATATTATTCGTTCATTAATCACCATCTTACCTTTTTCCAATACTCAATGAACCACCCCACACAGAACATAATGGTGATCAGTTTCCTCTTGTGCTTTATGGTATCTCAATACATCTACAGCCCAATAATGACTTTGAGGATATGAATAATAATATTTTTACTGCAAACTTCAGCTCAGAAAATCACACCAGTGAGTAATAATCGCACACTTGCATCATGAAATAATCAAAAATAATTACTATCATATAATAAATTGAATCTAAATGGATACTGTAGAAAGATTATAAATTGTAAACTATGAAAATAAATATATGTATTCAGAAAATAAAATAAAGTGCAAACTATAACGATAAGAAATAAAAAAATAAACTAAAAATGCGCTGTCTAATACCAAAATGGTACAAAATAGAAAAAATGAAAGTAAAAACGGAAAAAATGCAAATAAAAAAGTGATTATGAACTTGTAATTTTAATCACAGTTGGTTTTGAAGAGGAAGTTGAAGGGGATGAATTATGCTTGATTGAATCATCATCTTCCTCTTCATCAATTTTGAAATCACTTTCATCGTCAGAGTGTGCTGAAAACGCATCATCTCTATAGCTGTTTAATTCAACAGCACCTTCTAAATCAATATTTTCATTCGATGTTTGTACTGATGATTGAGTAATTGAATCTGAATTTTTGAAATAAACAATTGAGCAGACTGCCACAATAATGATAATTTCTCCAAATAAATCCCATCCTTTTGGAATTTTACCATTAACAAAGAAATCGAAAATTGATGCGTAAATTAATTGTGTGTAAGTCATTGCAATTGCTCTCGCAGCTTTTTCACGTTGTATACCAGCAGTTAATAAAAATTGCATGACGAATCCAGCAATACCTATGACAGTTAGTAACGACCATTGTGTTGCCGTATGTGGAAGCTGAAAAGATAAACCAGGTAAAAGTAAAATACCGACAAAAGATGCAACGACTGTAAATAATGAGTAAATTGACACCATGAACAACGGATGAGCATTAAATCCGATTTTTCGAATTGCACACATTGCAGTACCTGTACCAAAAGTTGAAAAGAATGCAAATGCTGTACCAATTAATCTATTAGTTGCTGATTCCATAGTATCCGATTCGGATTCGGATGGTGAAAACATTTTTAGTAAGAAGTGTGGTTTTGCAATCAAAATAACCCCAAAAAATGCAACAAGCCCACCAATTGCTTCAACTTTTGTAAATCTTTCGCCAAGAAAGATATATGCCATAAATGAAGTGACTGTTGGTGCTAAGAATGTGATACAAACCGTATCTGAGACATTCAAATACAGTAATGACCAATATTGACCCCCAACACCAACGAATCCGCCAGCTGCTCTTAAAAGAAGTAGTTTTCTATACCCCTTTGGACCTAATGGGAAGTCCGGATTCTTTTCCCAGCATACAAAATAAATGACACAAAAGAAGTATGTGATTAGCATACGAACAAATAAGATTTGCAATGGATGTATTGGTGTTTCCATATCTTTATCAGTAATTAACAACTTGCAGAAGATAATCATGATTGAATTGAAGAATTGCGAGATAAGGGTCAAAAACACACCCATATTGGGCACTATAGTCCTTGTGTAAAATGATGTGAGTTTATCAGAGGATATTTTGGGAAAGCTTATACTCATCTGGATATGTGATATGTGGAATGTATACTGTTTAGGTCAGATCAGAGGAGAAGGGGAACCAGTAAACGACGCAAATTGTTAAAGTGACTGATCACAAAAGCATGTTCACTAAAACGAAGAGAAAAGTGGTTTTTATTTTTTAAGAGCGCACTCCCCCGTTTTCATATTTTGTTTGTTTATTTGGACCAGCTTGTCCTATTGTGATCATTTGTTTCTCTCCTTTTTCTGCGTTATATCTCAATTCGTAATAAAAGTCAACGCTTATCAACGACTCAATTATGTTACCAATGCTTTCAGTTCAACGTATTTCTTTTTTTAGAGCATCATCAGCTTTCCAAACAAGAGCGTTCTCTCAATCTTTATGCTCTCTTCAAAAAAAAGCTGAATTAACTCCAACTCAACTCAAAAATAGTGAAAAGCCAAAAAGACCAACGTCTGCATATCTTTTCTACTACAAGGATAATTTTGCACAATATAAAAATGATGATAAAAAGGCAAGAGCAAATGATATTGCGGTAGAAATTAGTAAGGCGTGGAAGAAATTACCAGATGATAAAAAGACAAAGTATATTGAATTAGCAAAAAAATCAAGTGATGAATACAAAATTGCGAAGGATGCTTGGTCAAATAAATACAAAAAAGCCTTAACTGGCTACAACAAATTCGTTAAGGTTAACTTAAATGTTCCAAAAGGTACCCCATTGGCCGAATCTGCCAAAATGATGAAATCCGTTGCTACTGAATGGAGATCTTTATCAGATGCAGAAAAGAAAGAATGGAAGGATAAGGAAATTTAATTGCTGTTGTCATCGATTTATTGGTTAATTTAATGATCAATTGATTGACCCATTGATTAATGTAGTGTAAAATTTTGTATTGTGTTTCATTTTTCATTTGTTATTTTTTCTACTATCATTTCATCTCCTTTCTTTTTTTGTGATTGTTAGTCTTTTATATCTGTCTATTATAAAATCGACATTAACTCCGAGTGTGTAGCATGTAATACAAGTGCAATTGCAAATCAAAATAAGATAAAACCAAGAATACAGTAATTATTATGTGGAGACAATACCAAGGTTTTTCCTTCGCTCGAGAAATAGTAAAAAAAGCAGAAAATGAGAAGTTGAATTTCATGTTGTTTTGTATTCTATTTTCGTCCAGGTGTTCTTTCTTTATCTATCGAACATTAGTGACAATGAACACTAGATACAATCCTATTAGGTTCTTATGGGTGTTAGTTTTTTCATCTTTGTTATCTTCATTGATTATACCAACTAACTCAGCTGTTATTCCAGAAGCTGAAAAAAATGAAGAACCAGCATTCACTGATATATTATACTTAGATATCCATCAAAATGTTGGTAGCCCCGATGAAAATGACTCTAAATTATTAGGTAAAATAGTAATCGGATTATTTGGTACCGTTGTTCCAAATACTGTTGAGAATTTTAAAGGTTTAGCACCAACTTATGAAGAAACTAAAACCTTATTTCACAGAGTTATCCCAGGTTTTGTTATTCAAGCTGGTGATATTGATGGTTTAGGTGGTCATAGTTACTTTGGTGAAAAAGGTGCAAAAGCACCAGCGGATGCTGCCAATTTACATGATTATGGTCCTTTTTATAGTGGATTAGAAGACGAAAATTTTGAGTTATCACACGATAAAGCTGGTAGAGTTAGTGTTGCAAATTCAGGTCCAAACACCGGTGGTTCACAGTTTTTTATTTGTTTGACACCCCAAACTGGATTAGATGGTAAACATGTTGTTTTTGGTCAAGTTATTGATGGTATGGAAATTAGCGATGTTATTGCAAATGTTGATAGAGATTCTAATGATAAGCCAATTAACGATGTTTTCATTTATAAAACTAAAATTGTACCAGCTTCAGAAGTTGTAAGTGCTGATCAAAGCGATGCTAAATCTAATGAAGACTATGAAAAAGAATTTTTAGAAGAAAAAAGTGCAGAAAACTTAGCAAAGATTAAAGAATCAGATGTTGACAAGGAATTTGAAAGAATTAATAAAGATACTAATAGTAAGTTAACTGATGAAGTATTACTAACAGATTCATTATCATATACAAAGGGAGAAGAAGACGCAGATGCCAAAAAATTAGAAGCAGAATATGAAAAAGCAGAAGCAGAAATTGAAGCTGGTGATGCAAAAGACGTTAAGGGTGATTCTCAAGAAGAATTATACAAACAGGATCATCCAAGTGGATTGGGTGGCTCAAATCATCATTTTGTCATTATACCATTTGTGCTTTTTGCGGCTGTTGCAGGCTATATGGGATTCAAAAATCGTCGTTCTCTGACTTCAATGATTAGAGGTCCAAGATATCGTCGTATTTGAAAATTGGAGAAAATCTAATATCAAGAATTAATTTCTTTTTGTATTGTGTACTGAATTTAATATTTTATAAAAGAGAAAGAAATTTTTGGATTCATTATCTTAAAGAACGTTCCCAAATTTTAGCTCTAACCTCTTTTTTAACAAGGTTATCAATTAAATTGTAAAAATACTTGTGGTTTAATGAGATTAATTGATTTAGAACATCTGCCGGATTTTTTAAAGTTTTGAAAATAAAATCATAATTAATTCCAACATAACCTTCAATGATATCAATCAAAATCCATTCGTAATTTGGATTATTGAAATTCACTAGTTCTTCATCATCATATTGAATCCAATAATGGAAAGTATCAACAATATCTTCCAATTCCATGGAGTTTTCAGTCTTATCGTAAATTATCCAGTATTTTTCAAAATCAGAATCAGTACTATCTATCCAAGCGTCTGTGAGGACCTTATTATTACCAATTTGTGTGTATAATGAACCTCCATTCATACAGGTACCAACATCCCAATGGACTGTTACTGGAAACAGCATATTATTGTTAGATCCATATAAATTCAATAATCTTAAGTTCAAAGATTGGGCAGCAATACCGCCACTATAATTCCAGCTTGAAATATACCCAAAAGCTAGTGATGAAACTAAACTTGAAATGTAGGAAAATGTGATCACTAAGATCATTGATTTTTTTATGAATTTGTTTGTCTTTCTGTAAATGAATTCAAATGTGCATGATGAGACTAAACAAAAGATCGGAATCGTATAAACCAAAAATCTCCATTCTTTGTGTCCATTTATTGATAAAACTATAATAAATGTGAGTGTTGACCACATTAAAGTTGTTATTGTGCCAATTCCATAATTAATATAATCAACATTATAATCAGATTTGTTGTTTTTGAAATAAGCCCTTGATTTCTTTAGAATGGATAACACTAGGAAAACACCGGAAAGTAAGATAATAATTTCAAAACTTGAAGCAAAAATTCTTGGTAAATATTTAATGAAATAAGCAAATGGCGACTCAACCCCCCATTCAGAAGATTTGCCATCAACTATATTGAAAAAAAAAGATTCAAATTCAGGTATCGTGAAATCGACATCCCAAAAATAAGAATCAATTTTAAAACTTAAAAAGCAACTTAAACAAATTGACAAGAACGAAGGAATCATACATTCCCTCATTGTTAATAATGGCTTACCGTGTCTTAGAACACCAGAAACACAAAAAAATGCAATTATAATTGCAAATACTAAAACTTCAAATCTGAAAACTATACCAACAAAAAGAAAAACTGCTATTGCACGTGAAATATCACCATCTAAAAACATACCAGTTGCTATATTGGTTAATGGAAAACAAATAAAATTAGGTAAGAATCTTGATGAATAGTATAAGATGTGTGGTAATGGGTAGAATAATAATGAAAACCAAATGCTTATTAATTTTGAATTTCTAGAACATGAATTTAACAATGATTTCCGTAAATAAATCATTGATAATGATGTTATCAAAGATAAGAAAAATCTAGCTAGCAATAATTGATGTATTTTAGTTTCATTCAAAATTAATTTTAAGTCGTCATAGGAGAAATTAGAAGGTAGAATTGAATTAACTAATAATGCTAAAAATACTAAACAACCTGACCATCTTTTTGATGAATTTGTGAAATAAACTAAAGGTAATGAAAATAGAATTGCGGAAATGCAAGTTCTTTTGACAACACCAGGGAATACCATGTGATCGAATAATTCGATTTGATCTATACCAATATTGATAATATCATGAATTGCTTGAACGTTGAAAGATTCTTCAACTTTGGTGTATGGTGAAATAACCAACATCAAAGTTGATGAAAATATCAACACAGCATCTAATAGTTTTTGAATAGATATAAATGACATGATTTACCTGATTAACTTTAAAATAAAAATGGTGTTAAAGAAAAACAGGTGTGCAAAATTTTGAAAGAGAAGAGGATCGAAGCTTTGATGTTAGTTGTAATCAAGCAATTACTATTTCTGGAACATAATTTGATTGAGATTTTCAATTTTTCAGAATCTTTCATCACACGTTTTATGAATGTTTAGCAATCGGATTCACGTTCATATTCAATTATATTGTCGCCTCAGGTCTTATTCATCCATTGCATAATCATTTCCACATACAATGTCAGAGGAAGAATTAGAACTGATTCCGGATTTAGTTGAAAACGAAACTGAAGAAATAGTGTATAATGAATACAAGAAACCGGTTCTTGATTTATCAGGTGCAATTATAGAAGAAGATAAGAATAAAAGAGTTCCTGTCACTATAATTACAGGGTATTTAGGATCGGGGAAATCCACATTATTGGAAAGAATAGTCAAAAGAGGAGATAGAAAAATAGCGGTTATATTAAATGAATTTGGAGATTCAATTGACATTGAAAAATCATTAACTATTAAGGATAAAGGTAATCAAGAAATTGAAGAATGGTTAGATTTAGGGAATGGATGTTTATGCTGTACAGTTAAAGATAACGGGGTTGCAGCTATCGAACGATTGGTTGCTAGAAGGAAAGGGTTTGATCATATTATTCTAGAAACTACTGGTTTGGCTGATCCTGGACCTATTATCAATATGTTTTGGCTAGATGATGGAGTGTTATCAAATGTTTATATTGATGGGGTTATTACTGTTTTAGATGTCAATAATATTGAAAAGTGTTTAGATGACAAAGATGATACACATTGTCATGACTCCCAGAGAGATAATGGTAATGATCTTACAATTGCTAATGTCCAAATTGCATTAGCTGATGTGATACTATTGAATAAAATTGACACAATTGAAAACGACCAGGTCAAACTAAAGCAAGTTGAAGATAGAATAAGAAGTATAAATAATAATGTACCAATGTATGAGACCAAATTTGGTGATATTTCCTTGGATAAAATACTTGATTTACACGCATATGAAGCCAAAGATATCAATAAACTGGTTCAAAGCATCAAATCAGAAAGTAGCATCCATGACCATAGAATGACCACTGTATCTTTCAATTTCAGAAAGCTAGCAAATGAAGAAGAGTTTAATAATTTTGAAAAGTTTTTACAGGATTTATTATGGGACGAAGAATATGAGAAGATGGAAATACATAGAACTAAGGGGTTGATTTTCGTATGTGACACATATCGGGTCATTCAAGGGGTCCGTAAAACATATGATATCATAGATGGAGTTCAAGCTCTGTCTGAAGTTGAATTAACCGAATCAAGATTGGTAGTTATAGGTAAGCATATAGATACAAATTTGATAGGGGATAAGTTCTATAAAGAGATGGGATTTCGGATCTAAAAATAGGTCACAAATATACATTCGCCGTGTAAACCTTTAATTATTCTATTCTATTTCAAAGCATCAACAATATCTACCAAAGCTTTCAAGTAAGTGTCGTGTTGTTGATGTTCATACAGCTTGTGCAAATACTCTGCATTGGGCCCACTAGGGCCCACCGCCTTGGCAATGATTTCCCCAGTAGCTTTTTCTGGCTCTGCGCCGACAAAACTGGCGTTCCCATCAACGGGTCCCACGTAGACCGTGCACACAATTTTTCCCCCAGCATTGTGTTTCCCACAAAGCAAGGGGTGTTCCCTCTGTTCTTCACAAACGGTAAACTCTACTTCTTCTGTACGGTAACCTTCCTGCTCCCGAACATCCAAATACGCCCGTGCCTCTGCAGCATCTTCTGCCCTGACGTAGTAGACACACCCGCCCACTGTTAACGCCCGCTCCAGCGCTTCCCCACCGGAGCGCAACAGCTGCCTTGCTTTTTCAGCGGGCACATGGCTCAGTTCGTGGGCAAGCACCGAATCGTGGAACTCGCCGTGGGATGCCACATCCTTTGCCGAGACAATCGTTACGACCCGTCCGAGGCAACCGGGCGTCCCTCTGTTGTCGCTGGAGGACTGCCAGAACCGACGAATGTACCCGGAAACATCTCCGTCAAAACGGACAAGCTCGATGTCCAGATGGTGCAGAGGCGGTTTAAACAGTAGGGATCCGTATCCAAACAACCACAAAGGCTCACTCATTTGTAGTTCCGTCGTGGTCCAAGCCTTCCTCCCAGGAGGTCTGGAAAAGAACGGACACGCTCTACACAAACACCAGATGTGCCATTTGCCCAGCGAGAGCTCTTCGACTCCGTCTACGCCACCCATACGAAACACATCTTGTGCTTACCACTTGCCCTGTAAACCTCACTCTCTCCCCATCTCCCTAGCCCACAAGTACCATGTCTTGCTCCCACGAACACCACGACAACGACCATTCTGCCTCTCATGAACACCCGGCAACACATCCCCCCCATGCGCCCCATCTGCCCACCACCCCGGCCCACTCTCTTCACCAGCACATCGCCCACCCACAAATCTCCGCCCTCAACCTCGCTGCTCCCACGTCCGCGCTCCCACTAGTTTTCAAGGACAACGCCCACCGCGATGACCTGTCGCCCTCCATCTCGTCCGACGACTCTCCTCCCCTGCTTATCCACGTCCCCCTGACGGCTCCCTGCAAACTCTTCTCTTTTCTCATCCGCTCTTCCCCCACTGTGGAAAACTGCCCACGAACCATCCGTCTCTTCACAAAGTCCCCCCATCTCTCCCTCGGCGACGCTCCTCAGACAAAACCCGTCTACTCCTGCGAACACATTCCAGCGGGGGAACATGTCGAACACCATCTCCCAAGACGTCTGTTCTCAAACGTCACGCATCTAACTATCCATATTGCCAATACCTACCAAAATGACCCAACCGTTCTTCACTGTGTCGAACTAAGAGGTCAAGCGTCTCTTCCGTTAAATAGAGCACCGGCTAAAATACTCTACGAGGTGGTTCCTCGTAGAGAAGATCACCCCGTAGATCAAGTATCCAATGTTCACACTGTATAAGGCTAAGAGATGCGAAAACCGAGTCCATCCGAAGCCTTGTACTATTTGTTGCTTATCACCAAACAGTAAGCACGAATTTCGTAGAAAACTGTTCTGGGTTGCCTAGTAGTATTAACAAAATCTTAATCGTTCCTTGGTGTCCTCTCTCTTTATTTATCTAAGGATCTTTGTATTTTTTGAGTATATAAACAAAATTAATTGAGGATGGACAACTTACTGGCAATCGCTACACTATCGCTAATCATACTGTTGATATCATCATGTTTTTACAGAAAATACAAAAAATCGATTGAATATAAAGAATATGACCAAACGATTAAACCACTAAACATAACTCCAAATGATGTTATGACGGGCATTCATAAAGATAGACAATATTTACCGTTCAGATATCCATATAATCAAACAATGGCATTAGTAAAACTAGATATGAACTATTGGGGGACTTTAGATCATTATTATATTAAGTTCATGACTGGTAAAAGAGAAATTTTCAATAATTACGATGTAGAAAAGTTAAGTTATAGTGACTTATTTAAAACGGATGATCAATATGGTGATGTTTTTGTGGAATTAAGAGATTTTGTAATCAATCACTATACGCATAGATTTCCTAATTGTTTTACAAAACGTGGTAATATTGTTCATAATCATTTAATGGATGAAGCATATGATATTACACTAAACAATCCGTTAGTTATTGCAACTAGAATTGCAATGGAAGATTTTTACATTGTTGGGAAAGATGCCGTATCGCAAAAGCAAAAATGTATTGGTGTTTCAGTTGCTTACGGTGGTGGTGGCTTCCCGATAACTCCCATTGTCGGTCAAGTAATGGATGAAATTCATACAAAAGTACCATATTACGAAACGAAATTGAAAAAAAGTATGAATAAGTGGTTTGATAAATTTGTTGATCCCGTTGAACGTCAATCTTGGCATATTGATTGGGATAGAGATAATATGAATTGTAGTGAGTTTTATTCAAAATTAAGGGAATTAAATGAAGCTGACTATTTAAATTATGTTAAAACTATACCATTTGAAAAATTCAATGTTAGAATTGAAAGACAAGCATTAATTAAATTACCTCAATCTAAAGCAATAATATTCACTAGTCGTCCACTGTTTTTGAATATAGTTGATGAGCTAGCTGATGTTCCAATGGTTCCTGGTATTATTCTTAAAATGATGTATGAAAGTCCAAAAGATATTATCAAACATCGACATTATGATGTTTTACGTGAAGCATTGACTGAACCAATTAAAAAAATGGTGGAGAGGCAAGTTGAATTGGGCTTGATTGAAAGTGCAGATTCCCCGGTAAGGACTGTTCCCAACTTCCCATTTAAATATAAGTACTAGCTGTGTATAGTTATACTTCTTATAAAGAAATATTATTCCTGGCTAATTTGTTTTTCCTAATTAGGCAACTATCTTTTTGCAAATTCATGTAGCGTTCTAAGCCAATGAAATTGCGCGCATTATCTCTAGAATAGAGCGAGTCCTCTCAATGGTGGTGAGTTTTCAATTTTTCTAATACTAAAGACATGTTTGTTAAAGAAAGAGAATCTGTATACGATTATAAAACATCTAAATTAACTAACACAAAATGACTCATCCAGGTGCATATATGGGCTGGTGGGGATCTATGGGATCTCCAAAGCAAAAGAGAGTTACTATTCATTCCGTTTCACCATATGCTCAAGCTCCATTACATGGTTCAACTGAAAGAGCAATTTTCAACTCATTTAGAAGATTCAAATCACAAATTCTTTATATTGCTATTCCAGCAGCTCTTGTTTGGTCTGTTTGGACCGAAGCTAGAGATTATAATGAATATTTATATACTAAGGCTGGTAGAGAAGAATTAGAAAGAGTTAATGTTTGAATAAATAGAATTAAAATATTTGCTTATCATACATACATCCTTCTAATTTATTCATCTTATTTATACTTTATCAATTATTTACATACTTACTGTCCTTTATTTATTTATTTATTTATTTATTATATATACATTATGAATATATAACAAGAATCAACATCAATTTATTATTAATTTATTCATTGAAAAAAAAAAAAAAAAAACTAATTAACTATTAATAAGTATACATACTATCCTGTAGCAAAAAAAGAATCTATAAATGACTAATTTATTAATATCCTACTTTGTTCATTCAGACTTTTTTTCTTTATCACCTGCATCAATATCTTCATTGAATGCAACATACACGTATCCAATAAGAACAATATTTGCAACAACTGCAGAAACACCACCGGAAATTAATGAATTGCTGAAGATCGAATTACATGCAAAGAATGTAATCAATGGGCCTAGTATCATCATTGCTGTAAAAAAGATCAACTTTCTAAGAACTTGACTGTATCAAATGGTTTGGAATGATATTTTTTCAATTTCAATGTTAGTATTGACTGTCATATAATAAGTTAAAAACTAATAATTTATTTCTTATTCATACATACGGAGGAATATCGGCCATTGTGTGTGTGTGAGTGTGAGTGTGTGCTAGTGTGTAATCTAGTTATCAATCCAGCAATAAATCAATCAACACCCTGTTTTCACTCTTATGCAGCTGCTTTTGTAATTATTTGCCAATATCTATTTTGATGTTGCCTTCACGAAAATAAGAAAACCACAATGAAGTGGCGCAGCATTTTTGTTTTTCGCCTATACGTAATCTTTTTAATTTGGTGGCGCATTTCTCGTGAATGACCTCGTTCGGGTAAATTGACTTACTCCGTTCTAAAAAACAATGATTAGCTGTGAATCATTTAAAAAGACGGAAATAGAATGAATGTATTGATTTGCTTTTACAATCATTCGTCGTATTTTTCTTCTGTCTTTTGTTTCTCTTCTTTACTTATAAGACACTCAAAAGATACATAAACTATGCCGCTTACACCACGGGAACTCGATAAATATGAAAATGATGGTTATTTGGCACTTTTCAATTACCTTGATAAGAAAACAGTGGCTGAATTAAATGCTGAAATTGATAAACTATTAACTGATGTTCGTATAGGAAATCATCCAAAAATTTCATTTACAACAGGTAAAGATGAATCAGGTCATATAAGTGATAAATATTTTCTTGATTCTTCAGACAAGATCCATTATTTCTTTGAACCTGAAGCCTTAAGTAAATCAAACAAATTATCGTTACCTTTGAACAAATCAATCAATAAAATTGGTCATGGTTTACACTTTTTAAATGATAAATTTAATGCAATTACTGTTAATGATGATATTGCTTCAATATGTAGACAATTGGGCTTTAAAGATGCAAAGGCTGTTCAAAGCATGTGTATTATTAAACAACCTCATATTGGTGCTGAAGTTCCGCCTCACAACGATGCTGAATTTTTATTTACTGAACCTGATTTATGTCTTGGATTTTGGTTTGCTTTACAAGATTGTACTTTAGAAAATGGTTGTTTAGAAGTTATACCTGGTTCACAACAATTTCCGTTACAAAAGAGATTTGTTAAAGATTTAAAGAAAGGTTCGGGTACTAAATTTGCAGATTTAAATAATCCAGATAAAGATTATGTTGAATCTGAAGAAGGTAAAAAGTTACAACAAATTTTCAATGATGACTCAAAGTATGAAAAAGTTGTTATCCCTGCTGGTACTTTAGTTTTAATCAATGGTAAGGTTATTCACAAATCTGCCAAAAATATATCTGATTTTTCAAGAAATGCATACACATTCCATGTTGTTGATGGCACTGCCAAATACGATGAATACAATTGGTTACAGATTCCACCTTCAAAACCTGAAGGCTCAGCTAACTTCACTAGACTATATAAAAATTATGAATAGATGATAACTTTGATAATGATGATTTTCCTATTTTTTTTATCTTCTTTGCTATTTCAGTTCTTACTTTTAAAGATTGCTATATTAACATTAATATTATTTTACAAAAAAATTTATATATAAAATGCTAAACATGTTTATATCTATATTCTTCTATTTCTTATCATTACTCCATTTACCAAATTCATTTAATGGATTCCAAAATCCAATTTTCAATTCCCTCATGTTATTCAATTCATTAGTCCATCTATTTAAATCACTTTTGTACTTGTTCAAATTTGGGGAATTTGTAATTTTATTCATCGCCCAGTTCAAAGTTTTCAAGGATCCACTATTTGAAATTTTACTTTCTTTCAATATCAAATCAATAAGTAAAACTCTAAATTCTGTAAACTTAACATAATTCATAAACAAATATGAATTCTTCCGTTTTGTTGCACCATTATAAATAATGGAAACGATAACATCCAAAACTTTAATTAAGTTGATCTTGTCAGTGAATTCAATCACGTCTGATTTACTTTTGATTATCCCGATCATACAACTATGTAATAATGTAACTGGAATTCTACTATTATATTCAATGAATAATCTTCTGATCATTGCATCAATGACAAGTGGATTTTGTTCGATTAGATTTTCAACTAATAAACTTTTCATACGTAATGGTGAATATAATCTAACTAGTCTTAATTTTTCACTTTTTGAATAATATCTTTTAACTTTCGTACATTTCGAAAAATTTAAATCCCTTTCATATTGCTCTACAATTTCTTCATCTTTGAGTTCATTTATGAAACTATTGGATCTGATATTGAGGTTATTTTGACGCGTAAATTGTTGATAGTTCTTCATACTTTCATATAATTCACTATATTCAAATGAGTTTGGTATTGATGCACAAAGATTTCCATGATGCTTCTCTTCAAAAAAGTTTAACTCTTCATTAATATTATATTCATCAATATGGGAATTACTAAGTGAATCAAATAATGAATCTGTAATATTATCCAAGTTACTATTATTATCACCATAACCATCACGATCATTTAGTACTTCAACTGAATTTATATTTTTATTAATTAATGTTGTACTTAGATTGGTAATAACTTCATTTCGTTTGATATAATTTATACCTTCAGATTTTTTTAACTCATTCAAAACCATCATTATGCCATATCCTAATTGAGTATCTTCTTCATTATTGATTTTCTTGCCCTCAAGTAAAATACTACTGATTTGTTTATTCCATTCAAATCCGCATAGAGATTCAATTGATTCCCAAATTTTATCATTACTTGCTAGTTTTTTAGATTCTTTACTAATGGCATTTTTATAGTTTGAAGTATTCAAACTACTTAACTTAAGTGTAAGTTTTTCATTTCTTGTACCACGTCGAAACAAAACTTCTAAAAAAATCCCATATATAAATATTTTCTTATTGAATTTGAAAATCCAGTCGGTTTCATTATCACAAATCCAATTCAATCTAGATTTGAGCAATTTGAATAGAAACTCCTTTGGTAATTTGAAGATTTCAATTGATAGTTTTTGTAATAAACCTTGATATGTAAGGTATATTTTGGATGAATAATTTCTTGGATTCAAAAGTGACAAATTTTTTGGGTTTTCACAAATCAAGTCGAATGTTCTATTTAAATTTTCAAAAAGTTTGATTGCAAATTCCTCATTCAGTATATCGTTTATAGATTTAGAATCTTTATTCTCTTCTATATATTTTCCAAACATTTTGATAATGGAAGATTCCAAACATCCAATATATGATTCACATTCTAAATCAATTGATTTAATTAATTCAATAAATTGAATGCTTTTCTGAAATTGTTCAACTGTACTATAGCCTGAAAAAAACCCAAATTTATCATTTTTTAAACTCTTTTCCACTATATCATTACAGAACTCAAACAGGTTCTCCTTATTATTTAAAGTCGGCGAAAAACTTGAAATTATTTCTAAAAATTTCAACAATTCTGGATATTTGTACTCTGACGTCGAATCATAAAATAATTGTTTGACTACTCGATTCATAACATATGAATGTTCAAATTTGTTATTTGTTAGTGCAATATAACCACCCACATGGTTTCTTGCTAACATATTATTTAATTTAAAGTATTTAACTAAATTAGAACATATAATCTTGACTTTCCTATCAGATGAAACATTTGAAAACTCAATTTTTAAGACTTCATTGATTCTTTTGCTATGTTCTAATGCCTGTACCAATTTTTCAATTAAAAATTTATAATAAACAGAATGGTTTAAATGTTTGTTATATCCCATCAAATGATTTTCCCAAAGTTTTAAAGCAACTTCAGAATCTGGATAAAGTTGTAATACTGTTAATGCATCAAATGATTTGAGCGGTAATTGCTTGTTTACTGTTATATCTTTCAATATAAGATCTGCTTTCAATTTAAATTTTTTTTTCAACTCTGAAGTCGAAATCTTATCGTTAACAAAACTATTCAGTTCAAAATCATTGAACTTAATTGCATGTTTCAAGTATGAAGATAAAAAGTAATCTGATGACATTGAAAGACTTGACAGTTTTGAGTTTAAAATCTTCAACTCAGAGATTTGTTTTTTTAAATTATTTGGATATTTCAATTTAATAAGATCAACTGACCTATAAATTTGCATCTGAAGGATTGATTTATTTACAGATCCACTAATTTCATTCCATTCATTCACATCATTATTCAATTCGTCCATTGTTCGATAATCTTTATTATACATCATATTCATTATCTTAAACGTGTATATGGAAGGTGTTGATGACAAGAAATCTAAATTTGTTAGAACTAATGGGTTCAAATTCTTGTAATATTGATAGAAATTGATTAAAAATAAGTATTTCATCCATTTTGAGTTTGCAAATATTAATTGATTTTCTAACATGTCATTCAAAAAGTTGACTAATTCATTGAATGGTAAATCCAATTTATAAATTATAAATGAAGCATTTTTAAACCATTGTAAATTAATTAATAAACTTATAATATATTTTATTGAATTATTGCCTAATTTTGTATTGAATGATTTATTGGTTAACTGTGCTTGAACTTCCGGTAATGATCTAAGATAATAATTGAGTATTAATGGGATGTTATATTTACATGTTTTATCAATTGATTGATTTATTTCGGGTGTGACTTTATACCAATGATCAGCATTGGTAGATAGTAGATGCTCTCTGTCCTTTGGATCAGAAATATCTAGGTATTCACAGGATAAAAAATTTAGTTTCTTATATAGTATTGGTACACTAAACTGTGGTTGATCATTGTATTCATTATAATTATTATTACCATCATTGATTTCTAAATGATTAAGTAGTGTTGAGTTATCTGACGTTGTTGGTGTTTGCTTAATGATGTAATTCTCAAGACTGTTCAAAGAATTTTGTAAGAAGGAACTCATCAAATTTGAAAATTTACCATGCCTATCGGTAGTATCATTATTTTTATGCCGTAGATCATCCTTAGTTTGGCCTTTTAAATCATTTTTAAAGCAAGAATACTGTCGAAAATTTGATATTATAAGAGTGTATTTATGAAGTGTTATATAAGATGTACTTCGACATCGGAATTTCAACAACATGTAGAATATGTTTCAAACTTTGTATGGGTTTTATTTATTTGTATATTTGTTTAATAATTGCCTCTAAAAGTCATCTCAAAAATCAGCTAGACACTTAAGATATTCATGATGAAAAATCATCCCCCACCCTCATACATAGCAAGTTTTTGACCCGTGCACCTTACAAAATCATTTTTTACAATAGTTCGGTAAATTTCAGTGTTCGTTACATTAAGTGTTATAAAGTCTTTATAGAATAGCTAGTAAACTAGATTTATTTCTTTTGACCTTGAGCAGCAACAGCAGCAGCACCTGCAGCAGCAGCTTCTGGATCTAAGTAGTAAGCTGGCTTGATTGGCTTTAAGTTGTCATCTAATTCGTAAACTAATGGGATAGCAGTTGGGATGTTTAAGCCTGCAATATCGTCATCAGAAATGTTATCTAAGTGCTTAACTAAACCTCTTAATGAGTTACCGTGAGCAGTGATCATAACAGTTTTGTTTGCTAATAAGTCCTTAGCAATGACATCTTGCCAGTATGGTAATAATCTGTCAATAACTAAAGATAATGATTCGGTTTGTGGTAAAACATTTGGATCAACGTTGGAGTATCTTGCTTCACCGAATTGAGAGTATTTGGAATCGTTTTCAATTGGTGGAGGTGGGATGTCAAAAGATCTTCTCCATTCTTGGAATTTTTCTGGACCATAGGTTTCTAAGGTTTCTGCCTTATCCTTACCTTGTAAAGCACCATAGTGTCTTTCGTTTAATCTCCATGATCTAACAACTGGAATGTATAATCTGTCAGCGTTATCTAATGCAATGTTAGCAGTTTGGATAGCTCTGGTTAATAAAGAGGTGTATAAAACATCTGGGTTAACATTTGCATCCTTTAATAATTGACCAGCACGCTTTGCTTCTGCTTCACCCTTTGGAGAAAGCTTGACATCAACCCAACCGGTGAATAAGTTCTTTTCGTTCCATTCGGATTGACCGTGTCTGACTAAGATTAATTTGTGGACCATTGTGTGTTTTGTGTAATTGATTTACTTACTTACTAAAGAAGAGGAGAGAAGAGAAAAGAAAGAAAAAGAATAGCACTATAGCTGGGACAGATGACTTGAAGTGCAGCAGAAGATACTTATATATATACATTAGAGGAAAGCGTTCTCAAATGACACTGTGGCCTTCTCGCATTTCACCTCTCCGGGCGTCACCTGTTTTCGGGGGCTCGTTCTTGTCGGGGGGTGGTGAGGTCCACGCGATGGGAAGAACACATGGGTTCCTGGGTTCCTGGGACGGCAGGACAATATGCTGATAGGTTGGTGGGTTAACGAGTGATTTACTGGAGAGCGAGGTGATGGTAGGTACATCGGTAAGCATGCCACGGGTGTTTGATACTGATCATTGAAGGGAGGTGTATACTTGAGAAGGTCTGTCCACTGGGAAAGCTGTTGTGTGTGGGAGAAAAGTGGTGACATGGAAAATGGAAAATGGAAAATGAAAAATAACCTGTTGGAAGATTTCCACATGTTTCATTTTTCACAGACGTCATGAGGTGTCACATGTGGATTGATGGAACATAACGGTTATAGGTGTGGGTGCACGAGGTTTTCAGCAATCCGTCCAGAACATTACACAGAATTTTCTGGGTCTGATCAACCAGTAGTAAGGTTGTCGGGTTTTACTACTGGTGGAGTATATTCTATCCAATAATTTGGCATTCAATAACTATAATTCAAAAGCTAGCAACAGTTTTTTTTAGTAATCAAATTCAAAAATATTTTATCCTTCTTTTGATGTCCCTGGCCTTGTAAGTTATTTGCTGGTTTTGTTTTTAGAATTTAGAGATGTTCAATACTAAAGATCTTCCTCGACATCTGAAAAGACATTTTTTATTGATAGCCTGCTGGATTTTGTTCCTTATGATGAGAGTAGTTCTTTATCAAAATATATCAATAAAAAAATTCTAGTTGCTGATGTAAAAATATTTGGATATCGCAATAATGTATCAACAGCATTATTGTTTCTAAGTGTAGTATATTGTAATCCAAATCACAGCTGGATAACATCAAGTCATCTAAGAGCACGCATAGAACAATTGAGGCTTGATGCTTTGAATAAACCATTACTCTGTGACCGATGCTTATGATAAAGCCTCTGTCTATGTAAAATAAGTATGAAAACCCAGATAAACATGCCCATTGGTTCTAGGAAAACAGCTTTTCCTAAAACCAATCACACAATGGATAGAATGAGCCTTAAAAAATAAACGATAAGACATATACTACTATAAATATCTCCTCTAATTGGTCCTGTCTATAATTTAACTCATGTCATTTATATTTCTTTAATTACTCAGGCCATAGTGCTACATGTAAAAAACATTGGTAGCATTGGTGATATCAAAAAGAGGAACTTTCCAGTGAGAAATTTGCTTATCAAAACAAAATACAGTTGCAGAATTTCCAAGTTTTCAGAGGTTTTAAGGCTACCGTGAATTATCAGACAAACACTGTATTTCAATTTACTGTCAGTTAATTTCTTTAAAGCATAGGTTCTAACACCTCTGGGTTTTCTTAATAAATTTAATTGTTTTAATGTGAAACCTAAACTATTCTAGAAACATCTGTACAGACCAAAAAAAAGTACAAAATGATTATTAATTAAAGATGGTAATATTGGAACTATAATCAGTTGTTTTAGTGTTCAGAAATTTCTATCTTGTTCAATTGACCTTTTCATGTGAAATATTGTGTGAAATATAATGTAGTCATATTTGAAAAGCGTTTGATGAATATTTTTAACAAATAAGATCTTGAGCTTTTTTGACTGTTTTGAATACTGCTGAATCTTGAACTTTCTAATTATTTTCTCTTTTTTTTTTTAATCTACTGTAATACTAACTGGTAAAACTTTCAAAACTAACTTTCTGAATTCCTGGAGAAAGATTGCACATTTGGGGACCCCACTTTTCAGTGCCACCACAAATTTTATAAAGACCTTCTTTACCTTTAAAGAAGAAAAATACTGATCTTATAAATCTTGATAAAATCTGGGAGTTTTCTCAGAACATTCCCACTTCTTATTGCAATTAGATATTTATATTTTCAAACATCTAATATTTCTTGTAAATGTTAATAGTTTTCTTTTTAAATGTTTGAATCTATCATTTAAATCTACTTGTACATCAAAAAAAACCCACATTTACAAATGTAATGATTGGATAAATAAAAGTAAATAGTTGATTGAAAGGTAAAATTTCTATTATAATAGTTCTCTTTATGTTTTTCTAATTACTGAAACTTTTTTTTTAATATATTTAATAGTTTTTATTGAATGATCAATAGGACCGAATTAAATAATGGTGATTATCTATAATCATATCAAGATTTATAAATTACAATATAGATTTTCTTTTATTTAATATTTAGAGGAAATGCTCTGCCGTGCTTATTTTATAATACTTTCTTATACCTTTGAGCACAGATGTTTAAATTCTTTTGCAAAATAGATGAAAATGTGATCAGATTATGGCAATTATAAAATTAATAATGGTAGTATTGACAATGGTAATATGAATGTGTTTCTTGAGCGTGTAAATCTAGTTGACGTAAACAAAAGCCAATCCTAGAAACTGGTTAACACAGTTGAGAAGAATAATGTAAAAAAGGTTTTGCTGGGTTAAACTATTTATTGACCATATCATATAACGTGTTTTTGTCCCATAAGTGTGTGGAGCTAAAGTTTTATGAAGCTTATATTTTTTTTTCTGGGAATTTTCGGTATAATAATGTCTGCAATAAAAAATAGTCTATAACACCTTTAGAAGTAAACTTGCATATTACTTTTTGTAGAAAGTTTCTAGAACTCTAGAAATGATCTGATTAAACCGGTTAAACGTTTTAAATGTAATAACTATATTTTACAGATTCGGTTAACATTGTGCGTAGATTTTAAACGAACCTAATTTTAATATGTTAGAAATCTGAACGTTTCTCCAGAATCAACACTTTTTCAGACTAATCTCGTTTGTACGAATTCGGTGACACATTCTAGTTTTGACAAATATTTTAGAAACCAATCAAAGGTGTTCAGATTATTAAAATGTGTGATTTATGAACCTGTTCATTTTCACATATCATAAGGTGATTTAATATGCATACCATAATGTATGTATCACGAGATGTTACCGAATTAAGTTCAAATGTCTGCTTTTGGTGATATAATAACATTTTTTGATGCAGCTATAAAGTTGTGGAGATATTAGTAATCGTACAGTGTTTGATCAATCAAAGTAATCTTTGATATAATAGATGGTTACTTAGTTTAAAATTAGATATAACACATTTAATGTTTTTCTGGCAATAATATATTAATTCAACTGTAAAAGCTGGTACGAATGAGAGTGGTATATGCTGAAAAGAAGATAGAAGTTACTTAGACTACGACAAATAGAAAAGGGAACTGAAAAAGAGAAAATTTTTTTTAACGCCGTGTCACATTCTTAAACCTTTTTGTTACTTTTTTTTTTGTTTGGTTTTTTTTTTCGAACAATAAACTTGCTATATAATAGAAAGCGTTAAAATTCATAGGATTATGCATTATTTATTATGGCATTAACAAGGTTATAACTGAATTAATGGAAGACTAAAAAGGTAATAACTAGCTTTTCAATAGTCAAAAATAAAAAAAAATAAGCTGTTTCTCAGGTGAGAGCCACTTAAAGTTTGACCTTTTAGTAATGCCTCTACAAGCTGTGGCCAATTGGTGTTCCATATTAGGAGATGTAAATTGTATACTAAATTGTAAATGCATATAAGCAAGAGATATTTCATTATGATTGATGATAAAAATTTGGTTATTTAACTCATATTCAACAGGCCTATTCCGTTCATACTGAGTAACTGCTAAAATAATAAATCCAGTTGGTAAAGCGGTTTCATTCTGATTATTATTATTACACCTGTTATTTTAATGGCCACTTTCACCAGTATTAGATCATTTCTTTTTATTTTTATATCTTAACCAATATGACCATTCTTTTTTCTGGCTTAGTCTCTGTCATTCTTAGTATTTCATCTTTCTTAAAGCTATTATTGCATCCAATATAATACTCACTACTACTTTTATTTATTTACAGAAATTCCACTTACATATACCAGAGTCTTTTCATCTTGTTTTCAAGTTTTCACTCTATCACAATGTTCTCTAACAATGGCTTCTAAAACTTATTTAGCTGCTTTCAAAGTAACTAATCTTCTGGCTTCCGTTTATAGTTGTAAAACTTTAGGTAATTAAGTAATATGTGTGGCTAATAGGCCTTCTTCATTTGAGTTTTTAAAACATTTTTGGTTTACAAGGTACAATTTTCCATTACATTAATTTAATGAATCCTTTAAATTTGTTTTCATTGTAAAGAATTCATAACAAGAATAAAAAATCTAAGTTATTTGTTTAGATTTAAAACCTTTATTAACATGTTTTCTGAACTATGAAAATACTTATCCAATTAAACTGCAACAAATATACATCACCATTTTATTATTATTGTAACCCACTAACTCTAAAAGGGCTTTTGCATGAGTTAACTATTCTTTAGAAGTTAAAACACTCCTATCATTTATAAGGGATTGGCGTTTTTTTCAACTTTGCTAAAAACATCGTTTTGTCAAACACTTTTAATTTAAAAAGCATTACTACTTGATGGAAATATTATCATTTGAATCATCTCACCTATTGAAACTTTTTTTTCTAGATGTTGTTATTAAAATAATGGGTACAATTTCCTGCTGTTATTGTTTTTGTATAATTTTGTGTAGTTACTTTAAATAATGATTTGCTAGTTTTTTATATTCTGTATGACTGGAAACAATAATGAAAAGATCTAAAAAACAACGTGAAAACTCATATTGTTAATTTTCTGAATGTATCACAATCCACCGTTTCAGAAAAGCATCTAAATCCGAGATAGTTTAGTGGCTAGAATTTCCGCTTGTCACGCGGGAGACCGGGGTTCAATTCCCCGTCTCGGAGAATTTTTATTTTTTCAAATATCTTTTTTGGAGAAAAGAGGTGGAGAACAAAAACAAAGTGGTCTTCTAAACATTGGAGGAAAGAATGTTACATTTGTTGCCCCCTCATTTTTTTAAAAAAATGGGTGATTGCCCAGAAAAAGCCAATAAACGCGAGCACAAGGCGGGAATCAGCGGGAATAGGCGAGATTCCTCTCATTGCCGTGTGACAATGCAATATTTGACAAGCAGAGAAACACTGCAGTGACAGATGCATAGGGTGTTTTGTCGGCATTGAGATTTGGTTGGGGAATGTCGTACTTTGCGTTATTTGTCTACATTCTATCTTGTGCCAGGCTGTGGTGCGGGCACAATAAGAGTTGCTGAGCAGAATTAAATTAACAGAGTGGAGAGAATGTGCGTGCCGCCCATGCAGATATGCATGGGCGGCATGGACAGAGTACACGATCCAGGGTGCAGGGCGCAGAGTGCTGGGTGCTGGGTGGGAATTATTCGGCCGGTGCCC
>JAJLVN010000050.1:0-52962 GCA_030570315.1 Pichia sp. NRRL Y-12827
CAGAAAGAAAAAGGAATTATATAGAGAATAAAGTCAGAGAGTGGAAGAATACATCCTTTTTATCAACGTCAATATTGAATGTAATCAACACCCACATTCTTGCTCGTTTGTACTTTGTCTTTTTGATAAATCAATTGAATTGGTATTATTTTTGTTCTGTATTTTCGATGATTTTAATAATTGGTTTTGAAATGGCATTTTTAGAGCGATCTGCTTGAATAATTCTTGAATGTTTTCTCCAGTTCTTGCACTTACTTCAAAATTCAATAGATTTAATTCATTTGATAAAGAAACAACGTCATCTTTTAAAATTTTTCTTTCACTCTCTAAATCATTTTTATTACCGACTAATGCAATCACAATATCACTGTTTGCCTGTTTTTGTAACTCCTTGATCCAATACTTTGCCTTGTCTAGAGATTCAGGTTGCGTGATATCATAAACAACAATAGCAGCTTGTGCATTTCTATAGTACATTGAAGCTAAAGATCTATATCTTTCCTGACCTGCAGTATCCCAAATTTCGAATTTAATTATTATTCCATTTGTATCAGAATTTATATCATTATTATTTATATCTTCGTTTGTCAATTTTAGAGTTTGGGTTAGAAAAGCAGCACCGATAGTTGATTCACGAAATTCATCAAATGAGTTCTTGACAAATCTTTGTACAATTGAAGATTTACCAACAGCAGATTCTCCCAGCAACACCAATTTAAATTGTGCTTGTCTTGTAGATCTTGAAGCCATCTAAATATTTTAATAACCTATATGTTTTGTTTAAGATATTTATGAAATAAACTATGAAACAGAAAAAACTATAAGTTAAAAGCACCAACAAACATATAACGCCCCTTCTTTAGTTGAAGGTTCTTCTTTATTGCCTTCAAAAAGGAGTAGTATTGCCAAGTGTGTTGAGATCCATATAGAGACAAGTGCAAAAACTAAAGCCTTCTGATAAATTCTTACGTCGATCGACGTTTGAATCAAAAGCTGGTGAAAATAAGTAGGGTACATAAGACCCTCAATTCTCAATTGCTAACTCTCCTTTTCCTTTGTTGCACCCTTACTTCTTTTTTCTTTTAGCAATTTAATCACATACAATGAGCTCCACTTCAAAAGAGTTATGCGATGCTGATTAAGAAAATGGCTTTATTGGCAGTATTAAAATGAAAGCCAGAAATATTCCATTCACCAGGGAAGTGTTTATTTTACTAATGATTAAAACGGTTTGTTATAGTAGGCGGATGAGCCGCCGGACACCATATCGTTTAACGATACCACGGCCAATGCCAATGGACATCCTTTGGATTTCATCATCAAAAGACAAAGAAGGAAATTAGTATATTTATTTAGCATTCCCAAGACTTTAGGGCTTGAAAGTTCTTCTTACAGTCACAGTAGGTACACATATGTGAAGAGCTAAGATAATCTTTCTTTCAGTTAGATTTGTCTGATATTCAGGAGCTATGTCATAGCTACACAAAAAAGTATTAACATGTGCTCCACCCATAACTACGATTTCTTAAAGCCAATGTATTTCCAGTGGCATTGTGACTGTGTTGTTAGTGAATGGTATCACTTCCAGTGGCTCAGCAGATAGACAGCAGTTTGATTCGATTTTTCATGGATGAACAGTTACACGCATTCACTTCATTACCGCCAATAGAAAAGCTGTTGGGACCAACATTGTAAATGATTCCTCCTGAGCTCATATTTTGTCACACATTTGTTGAAAAAAAAAAGAAAGAAGGGTAAAACAAGGAAAAAGGAAGAAGGAAACTTTGAGAAAAAAACATGAACACAAATATTGTGATTTTACCCTCTCACCTTTCATGAAAACTCAGTTGCCCTTGTGCATCTACCTTTTGGCAATTTTTATACTCCTTTTATTGTCTCTATTCTGTTCTCTTCCCTTTGATTTGAAGTGTATTGTCCATTAAAATTATGAATGGATTACAGAAAAGAAAGAACAGTACAACAGAAATAAAATTGAAAATACAAAAACCTAATTACATTCAAATTATTGATTCTGATGATGAATTCAACGGTAAAGGTGAACATGAACATGAGTTTAAGGAAGAAGCCTTATTTAATACTCAAGTCCTAGATGACAGTTTGAATGCTAGTGATGGTGAAGGTGATACCACGCCAGAGACAGAAGAAAGAGATGATGATGCTGCTGAAGACAAACAAATATTTTGACAAAGAACGGAATGCCAATGCCGAATTAAATTGCGTCTATCAAGCTAATAAACGGTACCTATTTACAGACGCAGTTTCGATAAATGCCAAGTACCATAGCGGCTTCCACAGATTGCTTTCTATTCCATTCTTACGAGCACAACCGAGTGGAATGACCTGCTGAACAAGAGAATTTGACGATATCAAAAACTTGGATGAACATCAAGTTATGGTGTTTTTACGTGGATATGAACAAACGACAGAAGGGAGTTTGAACGAACAGAAGTGTAAATTGGCCGAGGTACTTGGTGTGCTCAAGGATGCTGCAAGAACGAAGTTTGGGTTTTGAAGTAAACAATTTGGTGAAAGTAATGTGAATAATGTATGTTGGGATTGCTTTTCTTTATAAAAAGATAGAACAATAAATCTTAATTAAGACTATAAATTGTTGAGACTAAGGATAAAAGTATAAATTAGTGTGTTTTTTGCACTAAATCCAGAATTGATCAAAATTACTATCAGCCACCACCGTAATTCAACATATAATCCAAGACTTATAAAAAGAATTTTTTTTAAATATTAAAGGGTGTATGGTATATATTGTATATTTAATAATAATGAAAGTACAGTTAAATACTGAGTTTGGTTTTGCGAAATGAAAAATGAAAATTTTTTAAGTTTTTTTTTTACTTAGTTTCTTCTTTGCCATTAGCTTAAATTTCTTTTCTTCTGTTTGTCATATCATCCATATATTATCGACAAAAATGGCGGCAAGAGCACAATTCGAAAACTCCAATGAAGTTGGTGTTTTTTCCAAACTAACAAATTCCTACTCTTTAGTTGCTGTTGGTGGTTCTGAAAATTTCTATTCTGCATTTGAAGCTGAATTGGGAGATGTTATTCCAATTATTCATACGACTATTGCAGGTACCAGAATAGTGGGTCGTATGACTGCTGGTAACAGAAGGGGTTTATTAGTTCCAACACAAACTACAGATCAAGAATTATTACATTTAAGAAATAGTATTCCTGAAAGTGTCAAAATTCAAAGAGTTGAAGAGAGACTCTCTGCGTTAGGTAATGTTATATGTTGTAATGATTATGTTGCATTAGTACACCCAGACATTGAGAGAGAAACTGAAGAAATAATTGCTGATGTTTTAGGTGTTGAAGTTTTCAAACAAACTATTTCAGGTAACGTTTTAGTCGGTTCTTATTGTTCGCTTTCTAATCAAGGTGGTTTAGTTCATCCTCAAACCTCTATACAAGACCAAGAAGAATTATCTTCCCTTCTACAAGTGCCCATTGTTGCAGGTACCGTGAATAGAGGTTCCAATGTTGTTGGTGCAGGTATGGTTGTTAATGATTGGTTAGCAGTTGCGGGTCTAGATACGACTGCCCCTGAACTATCTGTTATTGAAAGTATCTTCAAGTTACAAGATAATCAACCGGATCAAATAGGTTCAAACTTAAGGGACACTCTTATCGAAACGTATTCTTAGATTCTCCCATATGTATAACTATTCACCTATATATTTATCTGGCGTACCTTTTGTATAACTTTTTAAAGCAATAAAAAAAGATAACAGAACAAAATAATAAAATAAATCAAGAAAATGAAAATTCAAAAAGCGCTGAGAAGCACAAAAACATCAGAAGATTGAAGATTGAAGAATGTTCATATGTTTGTGATGAATTTCACTGACTTGTTCGGTGCAACTGTGTTTTGTAGACTGTCCGTGCAGATTAGTCACGAATAAAAAGCACAATGGATTTTTCAACGTATGTGTTTATATGGACTTTGTTTCAATCAATTGATATATACTAACCATCACTCTTTTTTTTTTGTTACGCAGTTTACCACGTTTAAATACACGTGGAGTTGTGTGGAATAAGATTGCTCAATCATGTACAAATACTGTAACCCCCAAGACAGCAATAGACGATATAATGACGCCTGAATTGAACAAATTATTATCACAATTGAAATATAGAAAAAATGATTCAAAAACTGATAATGTTTTTAGTAATTCTGAAATCTATGTTTTATTTGCAATTTCCAAATACTCGTCAAATTTCACAAATGTTTATCAAGTTGATGTTTTATTTCCAATTATTTCGAAATATTTACTGTCAGTTCCAACTCAAACATTTAAGTCATATGCTGCATTCAAAGATGTAGATTTAACACCATGGTCAAAACTATCTTATGAATTAACTCACACATTGATCCAGTTTACTAATACTTTTTCAAAGTTCAAGTCATTACAATATAACACATTTAATGAACTTCTAACTTCAGCTGATTTATCCAACTTATATTACCAACTCTCACTATTGGGATTTCTTCAAGCTTTAACTGAATGTCCTGAAGTTATCAGTGAAGATATTTTTAGCTTAATCACCTCAATTTTCAACACTAAATGTTTTGATGCAATTGAAACGACAATCACTAAAGTTATTTCACAGGATGATATTGATTTGCTTTATTCCTTAAATGACATAGGTGTTGAATACTCTTCATTATTATTCATCAATCAACTTGAGTTGTTACAAATTGAATATTTGAAATTTAAAGTTCATGCAGCTAAAGATTCAAGTTTATTATCACATTTGCTAGAATCAAAATCAATTTCTTATAGTGTATTTGATAACGACCTAATGTTAAATTCAATGTTACAATATCAATATAGATTTGAAGATTTTATTTTAAATTCAAATGAAAGAATAACATCATCTTCATTATTTCGTCGTCAGGATTGTTTGAAAATTAAAGCTTTTGCACTTGAAATTTACAGCTTGAATAACTTACTTTCAAATTTAGATTTTAAGTTTCTAAATACTAAGCTTTCAAATTACTTGTCCGAGTTTTTAACATCTATTGAAGAAGGTTCGCCAATTGCTTTAGATATGATTTCATCAAACCTATTATTAAATGTCTTTGGCTCAAGTGCACTTTTATCTGAAGAAAATCAGATTTCTGGTTTGAATATTGTTAAACATTTTCCACTTATTATTCAAACTGTTGTTTTACCAAAAGAATTTGTTAAAAAATTAGCAAATGCTGTTAAGTACTGTATGAAAAGTTTACCAAAAGATGATATAATTTCATTAATATACACTTTAATCAATATGCTTAACACTGGCTCAACTTCAAAAAAGAGAAGCAATACCACTAACTCGGTAACAAATGGATCATCAATCAATGATTCTTTAGTTATAGAAAGAAATGATTTAATACCTCAAAATTTCATAACTGCAGTTGTTGAAATTGCGAATGCTTCCGATGATGAGTCCATTATTACACTTGTTACTACTTTATTATATCAGAAAATTAGACCAAATAATTCTGAATTGAATGCAGTTTTACTAGAAGGCTTAACATCTTTTGTTGATAATATGAATAAAAAAGACTTTGCATCATTATTGAAGTATTATTATGATGTGTCTGAATCATCGCTTAGAAGCGGTTCAAATGCCAGACTTAGTATCGAAGCTTGGAATAATTTTTCTGAAGCAATGTCGAAATCCAAAAATGAAGAACTATACAACATTTATTTGAATGGCTTATTAGTTCAAATTATTTCAAAGGGAGATATTGACGATTTGGAACATCATAGACCAAACCAATCAGTTACTGAAGCAGCAAAGGAAATCATTTTATTTTTGAAACCTTTAGCACATTTATTACCAAATATCAACGAAACACCAAGGATTCCAACAGACAAAGAAACAATTCGTAAATTTCAAGATGCTTGGTTCAATTTAGCAATCCATGGATTTGCTTATGAATCTGCCTTATATAAAGAGTGTTTACCAGAATTATTAAGAATTGCCCACAACACACCACCTTTAGCATCTGAAACAACTTGGAATAGAAGTGAAACTTCAATTGAGATGAATACAATCTTGAGAAGAGGTACATCCAAAACTTCTGAAAGAATCCATAAAGAAATTTTGAAATCCTCAATTCAGCTGAAGACTGGTAATTCATTAGATTTAGATTCACAAATTTCTAGACCTGGACTTATGTTTTTGTCATCGTCATTAATGGTTGAAATGTTGAGAGTTCAAACAGGTGATTGTTCTAAAATTTTAGAGTACATGTCTGATCCATCTGTTATGATCGCTAAACTTCACACTCATATTTCATTAATTGCCACTCTTTGTTGTACAAAATTTACAACATGTTTATTGGAAAGTAAGAGTAATGTAACAATGCAGAAGGTAACTAACCGTTTAAAACAAATTTTTATTTCATGTTGTCATCGTAATCAGGATTTACAACATTGTGCATTCAAATGTGCAGATATTATTTTGAATAGAATCCCATCAGCTTTATGTTACGATGAAAGTACCTTTGCATTGTTAGATATTTTAGGATTGTTGTTTCAAAGTATAATTGATGCTGATACAAATGAATATGAGCCAATGACACAATTCAAATCAAGAGTTACAGATATTAATTTACTATTATCAGATTCTTATTCTTGGAGACAATCAACATTGGATCGATTCACGGGCAATTCCACACGCTGGGTTACAAATACCCTGAGATCTTGTGATTGCGATATGAAAGCAGTTCTACGTTCGTACGTTATGAAAGCCGATGCTTCTCATAGAACTGTCAATTATGGTGTTTCATTTGCATTAGATATGGCTAGTAAGATTTTACCCAATGATAGAGAATTTTATCAATTACAAGGTTTTCAATCCAAGAGATTAAATACAACTGCTGGTTTCTTATCACAAACTCCATGGAGCTCAAATATGAAATTAGTAGATAATGATATCGATAAACTAATCATTACATTGGATGAAAAAATTATTAGTATTAAGGAAAAAATTAGACTTGCTAAAGATAAAGAGTTAATTCATCTAGAATTTGTCGATTTGATGGAAGATTTAACAAGGGGTATCATAATGTTACCAATTGATGTTAAAAAGTATGTTAATGCAGCAATTGAAATTCCATTCTTCATTTTTGATTCTACTACAATTGAGCACATCATACCAATTTGGTTAACAATAATGAAAGAAAAATCAAGTTTATCTAAATACATTTTATCGAATATTTTACAAAATTTTGAAATTTCAATTAAGAAAGGTTCAGGTTTATATTCAAGAAAATATGACATGAAAAGTCCAGAATTTAATCCAATGGAATATTTACCAACAAATAAAGCACAAGTTACTCATAATTCTAAAATCACATCACAATTATTTAAATCACACTTACTATTGATTAGATTTTTGTCATCTCATTTCCATGCAACAATGTACCAAAGTAAGGAAATTTTGGATATGTTTACAAAGTCAATTTTATTTGCGATTAAAAATTTGGATTGTGCCAGCTTACACCCATTTGCAAGATTATCAAGATTTGAACTTATTAGTCTTGGATGTGAATTACTTAAATATCACATTTTATTAAAATCATTATTAAAGGATAAAATAATTGAAGTTTTGTTAGATGGTTCATTAACTTGGTTTGAGAAAAATGTCACAACACCATGTGGTAATAATAAATTAAAAATTAAAGCAGATTTTGAAGTTTTAAATATTGTTGGAAGTTATTTCCAAAAAATTAGTTTTATTGATACTACCTTTGAGAAAAAGAAGAACCTTTTATTATTATTTATTGATGATGAAATCTCAATTCTATCGTCATGGATTAACCCGCTAAATGTTACCAATAGTAACAAGTATTCAAAAATTAAATTTGATGAAAAATTTTTGAATGATTGTTATAAAATAAATGGTAAATTAGCCGTTAATTTATGCTCACGTTATGAAAAAAATGGTACATTAACAAATTCATGTTTGAAAACTTTGAAGAAAAATATAATTAAAGATCCATTTGAAGTTTCTGAATTACCACATGCTTTGAAATATATTGAAGACTCAGATGTGCCAGCAATTGTTGCATGGTCATCAGCATCGCCAGTTGATGCAATTAACAGATTCTTACCACCTTATAATAGAAATTCATTAATGATACAATATTCTATGAGATCACTTGAAAGTTATGATGTTCATTTATCATTTTTTTACGTTCCTCAAATTGTTCAAACTATGAGACATGATGAATTAGGATATATTCGTAGATATATTTTAGAAACTGCCAATGTTTCACAATTATTTGCACATCAAATTATTTGGAACATGTCAGCAAATTCATTTAAAGATGAGGAATCAACAATTCCAGATTCAATTAAACCTAAATTGGATGAGATTAAGGAAACAATGATTGAAACATTTTCTGATTATGACAGAGCGTACTTTGAGAAAGAGTTTTCATTTTTTGAAGAAGTTACGGGTATTTCAGGTAAATTGAAACCGTTCATCAAAAAATCAAAACCTGAAAAGAAGGCTAAAATTGATGAAGAAATGTCATCAATTAAAGTTGAAGAAGGTGTTTATTTACCAAGTAATCCTGATGGTACAGTTATTGATATTGATAGAAAATCTGGTAAACCATTACAATCACATGCAAAGGCGCCATTCATGGCAACTTTTTTTATTAAGAAGAGAATTGATGATTTAGGTAAAGAAGTTCAAGAAGAAGGAGAAGGAGGAGAAGGAGAAGGAGAAGGAGAAGGAGATGAAGGAAATGCTTTTGAAATCGTGAAAACAAGCGCAATTTTCAAAGTTGGTGATGACTGTAGACAAGATGTTTTAGCATTACAGTTAATTTCAATGTTTAGAACAATTTG
Source organism: Pichia sp. NRRL Y-12827 (assembly GCA_030570315.1). Classification (NCBI taxonomy): domain Eukaryota; kingdom Fungi; phylum Ascomycota; class Pichiomycetes; order Pichiales; family Pichiaceae; genus Pichia; species Pichia sp. NRRL Y-12827. Next base: position 8,901 of record JAJLVN010000050.1, read on the forward strand.
GATGACATCGGGAGTTGATGTTTATGTTTTTCCTTATAGAGTTACAGCAACTGCACCAGGATGTGGTATCATTGACGTTTTACCAAATTCAATTTCAAGAGATATGTTAGGTAGAGAAGCAGTCAATGGATTATATGAATATTTTATTTCACAATTTGGACCTGAGACATCACCTGAATTTCAACGTGCAAGAATTAGTTTCGTCAAATCATTGGCAGCATATTCAATCATAACATATTTATTGGCCATTAAAGACAGACACAATGGTAATATAATGTATGATAAAGATGGTCATATTTTACATATCGATTTTGGTTTCTGTTTTGATATTGTACCAGGTGGTGTTAAATTTGAACAATCTCCATTTAAATTAACAAGAGAAATGGTAAGAGTTATGGGGGGTAATACAAATACACAAGCGTATAAGTGGTTTGAAGAATTATGCGTTAAATGTTTCCTTGCATGCAGATTATATATGGATTCATTGATTGGTATGGTTGTACCAATGTTAGAGAGTGGATTACCATGTTTTAAAAATGCAACAATTAAACATTTAAGGAAACGTTTTGTACCTGAGAAAAATGATAGGGAAGCGTCAATTTATATTCGAGGTTTGATTAAGAAATCTTTTGAAAGTTTTGCAACTAAAGGTTATGATGAGTTCCAAAGATTGACTAATGGTATACCGTATTAGAAAAAGAAAAAATAAAAGTATATGTTTTGTATTTTTATAAATAAAATTACAGTTTATTTTTGTATAATTAATAAAAATGAATGAATAGAAAATAAGTTTCTTGTTTATTTTTTTTTTTTTTTTTTTTTTTTTTAAATTATAATGTGTTTTGTTCAAAATTTGTAAAAAAATAATATAAACTAAAATTACAATATCATTTAAATGAACGAACAGAAAAAAAATGAAAAAGAAAAAAAAAAAGAACTATATTTTAATTAGTTAATTGTAAACATTTGAAATGAAAAAAAAAAAAAAATATCAAGATTGATAAAACTATGATATTTTTATTTGAAAATTTAAAGCATTAAAGGAGAAAAAGTGTAAAAAAAAGGGAAATTAAAATAGTCAATATGTGTTACATGACCAAACTATCGTCCATATTAAAGGAAAAGTTATTATCAACGACACCATCAAAGTCGAAAATATCAATATTTTTATTATTACTCTTATTATTAGTTTCAATCATTGAAGGATATGATAATTGATTATTGATATTATTGGTGTTGCTATCGGTACCGTGAACAATCGGTCGGCTAATCATTGTCGGAGATTGTAGAGGCTGTGGTATATTATTAGATATTGGATATTGTTGCTGTGACAGTTGATTCATAGACAGTGATATTGGTGCTGATGTACTTAAATCTGAAGAATTTGATGATGTTGGAATTGTTCCTGGGATGGTAACTGTAGATACCTTTTTTCGTATTTTATTATTAGTATTATTACTATCATTTGATGAAATTGAAGGCTTTTTAACACCATCTTTCTTAAGGATACCACCACAACATATATTTCTTAATCTATGCCTTTTCAAAGCATCAGATCTTGGGAAAGTTTTACCACAAGGACAAATATTTTCGGCGATTGTGTGGCCCTTTTTATGCCTTCTTAAATCATGATTTCTAACAAATGATTTACCACATTCATCACAAACAAATGGACGATCACATAAATGAGTTTGAATATGTGCCCTTGTATTTGAAATCCTTGAGAAAACTTTACCACAACACATTTGTAATTCTTTATCGTAAAATTTACAAATATATTTACCTTCATTATCAGGCCCATCAAAATATTTGTCTAAAGTACCTACTTCTAAAGTTGTTGTAATTGTTGGTTTTTTCCTAATTTGTTGACGTTTTGAGTATTTAATCATCTTTTGTTTAATTATTGAATTTCTTTGTGGTGAACCATTTAGTTTTGAGATTTCAATATTATTAATGTTACTTGAGTTTATAGCTGTGTTTGTATTGAAAATATTAGTTTTCATTTTGGTGGGTGTTTCTGGTAAGTTATTATTATTCAATTTTAATTTTAATTTTATTGGAGTATTCATTTCAGAAATAGTTTTATCATTATCGTTATCGATATCCAAAATTGTAGATTCATCATTTTCTTGTCTTAGTTTAACTTTAAATTTAGATTGTGATGCCAATAATAAATTATTTTTTCGTGGTGATTGCTTTGGAGTTTGGAAAATTGATTTAATTGGAGATGACATAGCAACTGATCTTAAAGGTGATGAATTAGGAGTTGATTTAATTGGTGAACTTGAGTTTAATTGTAAATAATTAACGGGAAGATTAGCATTACTGATGGCACCTATATTATTAAATGAGCCTTTTGGGGGAGATTCAAGTGGGAATTTAAAAGACTTTTGATTTCCAGTGGATATAAAATAATCATCATCGTCATCATTATTATTATTATTATTACTATTATTATTATTATTACTATTGTTATTAATATTGATATTGTTATTGATATTGATATTGTTATTGTTATTGTTGGTGTTATTATGATCTATATCTATTTGCCTTTTAACTGGTGTTGAAGGTGTCAATGGAGAATCTAAGTTGTAACTGATATTATAAAAATTGGTGATATCTTTATATAATGGCTTTTTATTCATGAAAATAGTTGGATCTAATGAATTTATATCATTACCAATAAATCCGAAAATTTCAGATCCACTTAATTGTCTTTTATGACCTTTAGGTCTATCAGCTGTGTTGGTATCATTAAGTGGTTCCGATATGCCTAAATCTAGTAAAACTTTTTCAATATCCTCATTTTTATTATTTAAATTTGCATCTAAGAAATCATTATCAAGTAAATTGACATTATTATTATTGTCATTCTCATTTTCAGTTTTAAAATAGTTGTCAATACTAAATGTTAGATTATTAGGTAATTGATTTTGCAAATCGTTTTCTAAATCATTCAAAGGATTGAAATCAAGGAAATTATCGTCGGGTAATGGAATAGGCTTATATGAGGAAGTGGAGGACATTGGGTAAAAATTGGATATATTAGTATTAATCTTTAACGGATTATGCATTTTCTTTGTAGGTGTATCATTATTGTCATTATCATTTGTTGTTAAAAATGGATTGATTGAATCCTGATCATCTTGCCAATTAGAATCCATTTTTTCAAGCTAGACAAGTGAAGTGAAACAACCGATAATTTAATTAACGTTTATAAATTGAATTGAATTGAATTGACTGTAAAACGATGATGAATAAATGATTAAAAAAGAGGGAGAGAGAGAAAGCAAGAAAAAGTTTCTAAATTCCGGATAGTAAGAACAATATGATACTGAAGAAGTGCAAAGAAAGACAGAGGCAAGTTACGAAAAGAGGAAAAACCTACACAGACACACTTACAAACACATCATAATGAATACAATTAGAACAATAATATTACCTCATATGGGAAAAGGTAAACACCGCGCCGGCTAGAAAGGGAAGTGAAATGTAGTGAAGCGAATTGGAATTATGAAATAGTGAAATTCTGGCAACGTTGATTTCACCCGTACACCAGATGTTGGTTATCAATTACAAAGACAAGTTTGATATTTCCAAGTGGGCCAACATGAGGGACCAAGTTTTGGTTTAAAAGGATGTTGTTTAGATAGTGCAATTCCAAAGAACCAAAATGGCTATCTGGGTGATTAAGATTACAAATTGCAAATGACATATGAGGAATTGAATTCTGCCAATCTATGTAGGAGTTATTGAATTCACCTATAACATTACCTCTTTCACGTAATTTGAATCTGATATTGTATAAATTTGTAGTCAATGTAGATAGATCATTTTTTGAGTGATCCTTGATAGTTAGAGTTTTAAAAAATTTCGAGTAATTTGATTTCGGCAATATGAGTAGTTGATTTAATGATAGGTTGGAAGGAATGATTAGTTTATTAGTGACTATTTTCTCAAACTCTCTTAGGTAAAATTCACTATGATGTTTTTCGTTGAATCTTATAATTGGTAATAAAGAGATGTGGAAGTCGTTTGTTTGTACATTCATACCTATGAAGTTATACAATATGGGGAAGGGCGAATCAATTTCCAAATTTTTTGGGTATATGGCGGTATTTAATAATGAACGGTAGGGGATGTTTGATCGTATTGGGGAACAAGGTAATGGATTGAAAGGAATTGATTGTTGGTCATAGAAGCCTAGTTTTAAATTTTGATGATTTTTGAATAATTGGAGGTTTGATATAGTGTTTAGCTCATTTAGTTTTGTGATTTGTTGACAAGACAAGGATATTTTCAAATAAGCTGACACGTAGTGTGCTGAGTCTGGTATTACTGATGGTATTGCGTGTAGGTATTTTTGAAACATGATGCATGGAGGTTAAAAATGATATGATAATAAATAAGTGATATATATGTATATATATATATATATATATATATATATAAAAATATAGATATAAGTAATAAATATAAATATAAATGTATAAATATGTACATATACATATACATATATCAAAGGAAGAATAAATAGATAAATAAATAATAATAAATAGAAGAATTCATATTATTGAATAGAAGTCGCATTTTTTGATTTTTTTTTAATTTTTTAATTTTTTTATTTTTTTTAATTTTTAATCTTTATTTTATTTTTCACATTAACAACATTTTTCTTGGATCTTCAATTAGTTCTTTGACGGTTCTTAAGAAAGTGACAGCTTCTCTACCGTCCAACATTCTATGATCATATGTTAAAGCAACGTACATCATTGGTCTACTTTCTACTTTACCATTAACAACAACAGCTCTTTCTTTAATACCGTGTAAACCTAAAACCGCAGTTTGAGGCATATTAATAATTGGAGTACCAAAGAGAGAACCAAAGACACCACCATTTGAAATTGTGAAGGTACCACCGGTCATATCTTCCAAGGTTAATTTACCATCTCTTGCCTTAACACCTAAGTTTGCGATTTCTTGTTCAATTTCAAGAACGGATAAAGATTCAGCATTTCTGACAATTGGAGTAACCAAGCCCTTTGGAGTTGCAACGGCAATGGACAGATCCATGTAATCTCTAAACACCATGGTGTTACCATTTTCAATTGCACCATTAACGGCAGGTATGTCCTTTGCAGCTAAAGCGGAAGCTTTTGAGAAGGCACCCATGAAACCCATCTTGATGCCTGATTTTTTAACAAATTCGTCTTTGTATAGTTTTCTCATTTGCATGAGAGAGGACATGTCAATTTCGTTGAAAGTAGTTAGAGATGCAGCTGTGTTTTGAGCTTCTTTTAATCTTTCTGAGATTCTGAGTCTCATTCTGTTCATTTTAATTCTTTCTTCTGATCTGGAGAACTTGCCGAAGGGAGAGGAGGAGGAGGAGGAGGAGGAGGAAGAAGAAGAAGCCTTAGCTTCTTTCTTTTCTTCCTTTGCAGGAGCAGGAGCAGGAGTTGGTTCCTTCTTTGGAGCAGAAGTTGGTTCCTTCTTTGGAGCAGGGGTTGGCTCTTGTTCTGGCTTCTTTTCTTCCTTTACAGCTTCCTTCTTTTCCTCCTTTGGAGCCTCCTTCTTTACCTCGCTACCACCTTGAGGCGCTTCACCAGGCTCAATCTTAGCAATTTCTTGACCGACCGTAACGGTGTCTTCGACATTGACGAGTAAGTCTGTGATTGTACCAGCGATTGGGGCATTGACTTCGACATCAATCTTGTCTGTTTCAATGGTGGCAAGCAGTTCGTCCTGGTTGATAAAGTCACCGACGTTCTTGGCAAAGGCGGAGAGAGTACCTTCAGTAATGGACTCTGCCATTTCGGGCACCTTGATGATTTGGGGAGCGCAGAGACGGGGGATGGAGGAGAAGTGTCTTGCCGAGGAGCAGAGGGAGGTTCTTGCAGCAGTACGGAGGGTGGATGCAAACATGGTAATGTGTGTGTATATGTGTATGTGCTTGCGTGTGTGTGTATATGTGTGTGTATGCTGGTTGGCTTGTTTGCGTGTGAGCTTTGTTCAACAATAAAACTATACGATTACAAAGTGTAAGCAAGTATCTAGGTAGTAAGTGAGTCGGTGTAAAATAACAATAATAGCAGTAGCTGCCTGGACGAGTGCGAGCGCGGAGCCGCGCAGCGTGGGCGTGCCCGGCGCTCACCCGTGCACCACGGCCTCTGTCGTCAACCGCCCGTCGGCGCCGACGCGGGTGACAAACTGCTCCGGCACCGCCAGCTCCCGCACGTCGCCGTCGTCGTTGCCGTCGCCGTCGCCGTCGGGGACCACTATGTTGAGCGCGCTGGTGCCGCTGGAGTACACCTGCACACCCAGCGCGCGCCGCGACAGGTAGAGCTGCACGCCTGCCGACGCGTCGACCGCGACCACCGGCACCTCGCCCACCACCTGCACCTCGCAGCGCGCGCACCGCGTCACCTCGACGGTGGCAACCGCGCGGTCCACCACCACGCCGACACCCGTGCACCCGACCACGCTGACGGCGTTCACCTTGCCCTCGAGCTGCACCACCACGTCCGTGCACTGCGAGATGGCCACGCTCTGGCCCATTGTGTCCGCGCGCACCGTCACCACGGGGCCGCCCACCACGTTTGCTACCACCCACCGGTTGTCGACGAGCTCCACGCGCGGAGCAGCAGCAGCAGCAGTAGCACCAGCACCAGCACCAGCGGCACCGGACGGCTTTTCCTTCAGCTGCAGCTGTGCCGGCTTTTTTGGCGGCATCGGAACGCTGCGCTTGCCCTCGCGCAGCGCCGGGTTCTTGTGCGTCATCTCGCTGCGGTCCACCTTTTTCAACCCGCGCGTAATGCCCTCGCCCTGGTTCAACTCAGCAAACACCGCGCTCAGGCCCGGCGCGGTGTTGGACCCGGACGCGGGCGCGGACGCGGACCCGTTGGCGTCGTCCGGCTTGAACAAATCGGCCGGAGGCGGAGGCGGTGGCGGTGGCGGTGGTGGAGGCGCAGCTGCCAATGCCGACGCCGACGGTGGTGCACGGGTGGCAGCCGCGCCGCCCTTCTCCAGGCGCAACTCGCCTGCCCCGTCGCCGCCCCACGTGATCCCACGCTCGTGGTACTTCTTGACGTACTGCTTTAACTCATCGAAAAGAGCCAGGTACCCTCTAACCCACCTGCCAACAATCTCCTCGTCCCCCTTGCCCTTCACGTCCTTCAAAACACGATTCGTCCAAAACTGACTGCTCTCCTTGAAGTCGGGAATATAAGCAACAGGCGTCTCAACGACAATCCACCCCAACACAGCAACCCCCTCGGCAACGGCATTCAACAAATTGAAATATTGGTTGCTTCTGTTGTCATCCTTGATACCGATCACCTTCATAATCAACTCGTTGATTGGTGCAATAACCAGTTTTTGGAAAGTTTCGTCACTGGCCTCAAGTTTCTTAGCCTTGCTTGCAGCTTCCAAAACATCTCTCTCCAACAGAACCGCATCCCTGAATAGCTTTGCTTGTTCTCCCAGCACCGAATCGATCTCGACACTTGTTTCAACATACGGCTCGATGAATTCTTTGATGAATTCATCGAAGCGTGCAATTGATTCGTTACCTTCTTGTCCCTTTCCCTTTCCTTCTCCTTCTCCTTCTCCTTTTGCTCCGACTTTCTTAGCCTCGTCACCCTTCGCCTCCTCCTTTCCTAAACTCAATTCCTCGTAGGATCCTTGCTTGCTTTCATTGGCTAATTGCTCTTGGTAAATAGTAACATCCTCTAATCTAGAAGTGGCAGCTTCCAATCTTTTCAATAATGTCACTAAATTGTACCCTTGCGCCGAGAAATTATGACTATCGCCACTCATCTCAATGCCTGATATGTGTTTGTAGAAAAGCTAGGTAGAAGAAAGAAGGAGAAAGAAAAAAGAAAGGAGAACAGAAAACCCGTAAAACAGCCAAACAGCAAAAGAAAAGCAAACAAGTGGCAACTCGGCTTCGTTCCTGTTGATGATGATGATGTGGTTGTTTTTTCTGGCTTTCTAGCTGAGAGTGAGAACATGAAAATGAAGACGAAAATGGAAGAAAAATGAAAAATGAAAAATAAAAAAAATGAAAAAAATGAAAAAAAGAATCATGACTTGAATCGAATAGAGTACAAGACAATTCTCAACACGTCTACATACTTGCTAATTTGCTTATTGTTTACACCACATTATAACCATCCTTCTCCACTCTCAGCCTAGATGGAAAAAAAGTTCTCTCATAACTTCCCTAAAAGGGACGAACACTTGCCTCCTCGGGAAGTGCACAAATTACCCGATTATCCAACTGTCAAGAATCTAAGACCTTTTATTAAAGATCCATCGTACACGTCTTCTAAACCAATTGTTATTGATTTCGGCAAAACTAATGTCAGAGTTGGTATGTCCGGACAACAATCTCCCTATTTGGATTTTCCAACCATCAATTCAAGGTATAAAGATAGGAAGTTAAATAAATTATCAACCTTCATAGGTAACGATATATTCATTGATTCAACAATTAAATCAAACATGAAAAATCCCTTCGATAACCAGTTGTTAACAAATTGGGATAACGTGGAAAAAATCCTGGATTATTCTTTCTTGCATTTAGGTATACAAAATGAAATCACCAATCCAATTGTATTTAATGAAATTTTGGCAAACCCTTTATCTCAACGTAAAAATTTATCTGAATTATTATTCGAAACTTATAATATTCCATCACTCACTTATGGTATTGATTCACTATTCAGTTATTATCAAAATAATGGTAAATCAGGTTTGGTTATAGGTACAAACCATGAATTTATGAATATAATACCTGTATTAAATTCAAACCCCATATTAAATATCTCAAAGAGAATTAATATTGGTGGTCATCAATTATATGATTTTATGAGAAGTTCAATCAATTTAAAATATCCTTATTTCCCAACAAGGTTAAACGATTACCAAATTTCAAATATTGTTAATGAATTTTGTTATATTTCCCAAGATTTTAATAAAGAAATTAATCAATCTTTGGATTTACAATATTTAGAGAAAAATGATATTATTATTGAAGCTCCATTTAATGAGATTATAATTGAAGAAAAATCTCAAGAACAATTAAAGTTGGACGAACTGAAAAGGAAGGAAAACATCAAAAAATTGCAAAATAAGGCTAAATTGAAAAGATTAGAAAAATTGAAATTGAAACAGAAAGATTTTGAATATTATTCAAATATAAAGAAAAGTTTCCAAGACTTATCTAAATCAGAAATCGTTAATCTGATTAAAGATTCGGGTTTTGAAGATGAGCAAGATTTAGATAAGTATTTATCAAATTTGGAAAAATCGTTAAAAAAGGCAAAACTATTACAAGAAAATGGTGAGACTGGCGACGATGATGATGATGCCATTGATGATAGTGAAGATGAGAAAAAATATGATTTCTCCATACTTGAAAAACCAAATGATGAGTTATCTCCGGATCAATTAAAGGAAAAACGTAGATTGAGATTGATTAAATCAAATATTGAATCAAAATTACGTATAAAGAAAGAAAAGGAAGATGCAATTAAAGAAGCCCAAGAATTAAAGAGGAAAGATATAGAATTCAGAGAGAATGATTTGGAAAATTGGATTAGTTCAAAACATAAACTACTCAATTCGATTATTTTAAAACGTAAGGAGAGAATCAAATTAAAGAATGAATTAAATGATCGTAAATCAAGAGCAAGTCAACAAAGAATGAAAAATATTGCTTCATTAGCCGATGATACTCCATCAGATTTACCTCCAAATAAGAGACGTCATACAACTATTGATAATGATCCGAATGATACTTTTGGTAAAAATGATGATGATTGGTTAATTTATAGAGATATTGCAGATATTGACGATGAAGAATTATCAAATGAAGAATTGCAAGAAATTTATTTGATTGAAAAGGATTTATTACAATTTGATCCTAATTTTAATATCAATGATACTCAAGAGAGACAATTTAATTACAAAAATTCAATTATACACAAATTTTTGAGAGGTCCAAGAGATTTCGATAACGAAGATCAACATCAATTACATCAAATTCATCTAAATGTTGAAAGAATCAGAATACCAGAAATTATATTTCAACCTTCAATTATAGGTATCGATCAAGCTGGTTTAAGTGAAATTATTGAAAATACTTTACTGAAAAGATTACCGCAAGAATTGGGATTTTCAGGTGATTTGAATAAAATCTCGGATTTCACAAATGATATTTTCTTAACTGGTGGTTTAGTAAATTTCCAAAATTTCAATGAAAGACTAAATAATGAAATCAAGGCAATATTACCAACAAATTTAAGTTTTAAAGTTAGATCCGCTGAAAATCCAATTTTAGATGCTTGGAAAGGTATGTCAAAATGGTCATATAATGATTATCAAAATAATAACTTAAATGGATTTTGGACAAAAAGTCAATATGAGGAATTCGGTGTGGAGTATATGACTGATAATGGATTTGGTTGTGTTGATCTTAGTTAGTTAGTTTTAGTGTAATTTAGCTTTTATTTTTTTTTTTTTTTTCTTTCTTTTTATTTCTTTCTATACAATATTTAATATAAAAAAAAATAATGTTTCAAGTTATATTTACATTTACTCTTCTTTCTCTTCTTCTTCTTCTTCTTCTTCTTCTTCTTCTTCTTCTTCTTCTTCTTCTTCTTCTTCCTTCTCTTCCTTTCTCTTTTGATTATCTAATTTATTCAACTTTTCCTCTATATTTACCTTTCTTGGATCAATACCCTTCTTTTGTAAATTAATCTTAATTGATTCTTTCATAATTTCTTTATCCTCCTCATTATCAAATTTAGCAAAATCATCATTGGAAATCAAACCTTCCTTTAATAACTCTTCTCTAGCCATTTTCTCCTTCTCATATGCACCGGCCTTAGATTTATCAAATGGACTTGGTCCTAATTTCTTAAATTTAGCAACATAAAACCCATCAACATTATAGACATGTGGATAATACCTTTTCGTTAACTTGATACTTGAATCAAATTTCTTACCTCTAAAACTTGTAAACCCATCTTTACCAATTGTTAAACCAGTTTCAACCAATTTAACATTAGGCCTTTTACGTAATGCGTAATTGACAACTGCTTCATTCTCTTCTACCATAACTGAACAGGTTGAATAAACAATTATACCACCATTAATTGAATTATGATCAACTGAATCAATTGCACTTAATAATAACTGCTTTTGTAAGTGTGGAATTTCAATAAAATCCTTTGGTGAACGATTAGTTTTAACACTTTGATCTTTACCAATAACACCAGTACCTGAACATGGTGCATCTAATAAAATTCTATCAAATCCACCAATAATTTTGGGAAATTCTCTTGCATCATAATTACAAACAATTGTATTCTTACAATTTAATCTATGAATATTAGCAATTAATGACTTAGTACGTGCTTTATTAGCATCATTGGCGAAAATACATCCAGTATTTTTCATCATTGCCGATATATAAGTGGTTTTACCACCTGGTGCTGCTGCCATATCCAAAATTCTTTCATTTTCCATTGGATTTAATGCCATAACTGGTAAAAATGATGATGCAGCTTGTAAAATATACTGACCACTTAAATATTCAGGTGTTGCACCAATTGGGACTTGTGAATCAAAAATTTGTAATCCAACTTTCGTCCATGGTCCAATAGGCTGTAAATTAACACCTCTATTAACTAATGATTGTGCTAAATTTCTTCTTGTTGTTAATAATGTATTAGTACGAATTGTAACTGGACGATGAATTTCATTGGCTTCAAAAAATTCAATTGCTTCACTTGGTGAAAATAAATTAAATAGCTTCTCTGCTAAAAATGGTGTGTATCCAAAATAATCACATATATCATTAATCAATTGATCAACATATTCACTACGACTACGTCCTTCTTCTGATAAATCTTTGAAATTTTCTAAAACTTTAACAATTTCTAACATTCTTGTTCTTATAAATGTAATATCCTTTGCACCATCCTTGGTTTGTGTTGCTGGATCTTCTTCACCTACTGCCGGTAAAATATTAGCCCTTGGTTGAACTTGATTAACACCTAATAATTCTTCTTCAGCCTCTAGTTCTTCTTGTTCTTTCTCTAAATCAAGTTGTTTAGAATATTCTTCCATATTAGTTGCATTAATCTTTTCAATTTCCTCTTCACTAAAATCTTCATCATCTGAAAACATTGGTTTCTCATGAATTTCATCATCTTCTTCATCTGCACCGTCTTCATTATAGAAATCATCATCTTCTAAATCATCAAGGGTTTCTAACTTTTCGTCTCCTTCTTCTTCTTCAGATTCATCTTCAAATAATGTCTTTCTTGCAGAATTTAATTCCTCTAAATCAACATCTGGTAAATCTTCAGAAATTTCAGTTATATCTTGATCATTGTCAGCTTTCTTTGATTTCTTTGATTTCTTTTCTTTGATTTCTGATTTTTGTTTCTTATTCTTAGATTCAGCAATTTTGGATTCTCTTTGACGTTTCTTTTCTTCCTTACGTTCTTTACCTGCTTGGAATTCCTCAAATGATGGTGGTGCTCCTTGCTTATTCTTAGCTCTTCTACCCATGTTGGTCTGGTTATCTTGTTGAATAAAAAAGCGTATAATTATAGTTATATAATAAGAGGAAAAAATTTCAAATTTTTCATATCTGCCAAACAAAAAAAAATTCATGAAAAAAAAAAAAAATTCAATGAGAAAAAAAAAATTTCAGAATCTCATATTTCAAACATGTTTTTTTTTTTTTTCTAGATCATTTAGAACTCCATGAAATTTGTAAACTAGACTGTATAATAAAACTTTTTTTGGCAAAACAATCCAAAATGAAAGATTTTACACCACATCAAAAAATAACGGAAGATGATTGGGCAATCTTACTTCTTCCTTCTGGTGCAAGAAAATTAATTCAACTTCGTTTAGAAGGTATTATAAATATGGGTAAATTTGGATCATTTAATGTTGAAAATGTTTTAAATTTCCCATATGGACAGGCATTTGAAATTAAAAGTGAAACTGAAATCATTCCAATTGCCACTTTAGAAGAAGGTATAACTGATTTAGCAGACCTAGATACTGACGAAAGTAAAGATAACAGATTATTACTTGATGGAGCAAATGTTCAAAAATTAACTGTCGAAGATATTGAAGAAATGAAAAACAAAATTGGTGGTAATGATGTTGCACGTGAATTAATTCAAAGTATGATTAAAAATCATGGCTCTTTTGATAAAAAAACTTCTTATTCACAGGAGAAATATCTTGATCGTAAACATAAAAAATTTCTACGTCGTTTTCAAATTAATTATTTAACTTCAAATGAATTATTGAATTATTTATATTATGAAAAGGAACCTTATAGAATAATGAATTTAAGTATAGAAATGCTTGGGTTAATGATGAGTTTGGGTAATGTTATACCAGGCGGTAATTATTTAGTCGTTGATGAAACTGGTGGTTTATTGACTTATGCAATGTTAGAAAGAATGGGTAATAGAGGTACAATTACTTTATTGCATGAAAATGATCAACCAAGTGTTCATTTACTGAATAAGACAAGATATGCTAAGGAAGTCTCCACAAGTAAAGACAGTATGGTTCAATGTATCAATGTTTTACAATTTTTAGAACCCGAAACCGAAAGACCCAATCTTAAAAAGTTAAGTGATGAAGAATATCATCAGTTACCAGAAGCAATGAAAACTCAATACGATAGAAAAGTCAAAAGATCAGAAATTATTAATAATGTGATTGATAGAGTACTTGCAAAAGACTTTGAAAGTTTAATATATGCCTCTTCGCTCAACCCAACAACTTTTGTTCCAAGAATTATACCACGTTTACGTGGTTCATCACCTTTAGTTATCTATAATCAATATAAAGAAATGTTGATTGAACTTAATCATATATTTTTGAGAGAAAAGGGTATATTATTACCAAATATTCATCATTCAGCAGTTACTAGATATCAAACTATACCTGGAAAAATTCATCCTTTAATGACTTCTAGAGCTGATGGTGGTTATATTTTAACAGGTATTAAAGTTTTCCCAATTGATAATGTCGTTGCTGTTGGTAGAGGTACTAAAAGGAGAAAAACCAAAAATGGAAAGACAGCTGATTCTGGTGATGTTGAAGATAATAGCAATAATACACCAGTTACTGAAAATAGTGAAAACAACACGCCAATTGCAGAAACTTTTGAATCAACAATCTCTCCTGAAGCAATTTCCAGTTAAAAGTTTCTCCTTAATTAATCCATATTTTTTAAAACTTTATTCATCATGTTATGTAATATCGAAAATCTTGTATTATGTCTATAACCTATAACATTACGAATCTTTTGACTTGAATCATACCTTATGCCAACTTCCCACATCTTTGTTGAAATGGTTCGTTTAAAAAGTTTGGCTTGATTTTCATAACCAATTTCAAAAATGAAACCTTCAATTGAATTATTTTTATTTAGTATGTTCTCAGATAACGCTTCATAAAACTCTAAATTACCAACCAACGCCTCTCTTGGTTCATATTTTAAAACACTTTCTTCAACTTCTGTTGTAATTAAATCCGTTTCTGGAATATATGGTGGGTTAGAAACTAAAAGGTTTGATTTTGTTTCCTCATTTATAAAAGATTTTGGTAAAAATGATTTGAATAAATCACCTTGATGAAAAGCCATTGAAACATTAATCTGTTCCTTGTTTTGCTTGAAGTTTTCAACTGCCAGATCAACTGCTTCTCTTTTAAAATCGATGCAATCAATTTGTTTAATTTTATCAAGTTCAGATGCAAAACCCAAACCAATACATCCTGATCCTGTACAATAATCGATTACATGATCGATTTCAACGTTTTTCAAATGTGTTGATGCTTCTATAACCCATTCTTCTGTATCCAGTCTTGGAATTAACACACCAGGTTTACATTTCAAATCTAGTTTTCCAAATGGTTGGTTTCCTAAAATATATTGTAATGGAACTAAAGTAGATCTTTTGTTGCATGCATTGATCCATTCCGATTGTGGAAGCTCTTGGTAAATCCACCTTGCTTCTTGAATCGCTTGTTTTTCCGAAAGACTTTTGAATAGTATTTGTACCATTTGCTCCAATATCTTCCCTGACATGACCTCCGTCTGGCCTTTATCGTTTTATAATGGATTTACTAACGGAAAAAGAAATAGCAATTATGTCTCAAAGCTAGTTCAAATTTGAAACTCATATGTCAACGAAACGTTTTTTTTTTTTGTATAATTTTGACATTATTGTTTTGAGTTTATAAATAATTAAAATAAATATGAGAGGAAAGGTGGGACATTTATAATGTTATATAAATATATACAGGGATATAATAACTAGATTATTATTACATTGTTGATTTATTTTACATACCATTCTTAACATAGTACATGTAAGATCTTTCATGGATGTCTTCATCATATGGAGAGATAACTTCAGATTCACCAGGTCTAGCAACTGGATCTCTTAAATAAACAGCATGGCAGGTAGAGAATGAGATTTCAATGTGTTTTGGTAAAATGGAGAAAACTGGTAAGAATTGTCTTGGCTTCCATGGGGTAAAGTATGATTTAGAATTATTTAATAAACCATACATACCACGTTGCCATGGAAGTCTGAGGAAATAACCTCCTTTTTCTTCAACTTCACTAAATGGAGGAATTTTTGGATGTTTCTGTAAGTTTTCACTCCAAATTTTAATTAATTCATCCTGAGCTAACGGTTTTTCAGTAAAATCTTGACGAATCTTTTCTAAATATTGGGTATGGAGTTCAGACAATAAGGATCTAATTTTCTTGAAATTTGAATCGTCATAAAATTCACCGACTGGTTTACCATCTTTAAAAGTTGGAACAATTTTAGATAATTCAACAAATAAATCTTTATCTGTCTCTAGTTTTGTAATTTGTGCTGGTAAATGTTGGTAAATTTCAAAGGCCTTGGATGATAACGCGTCACCAAATTGTTTTTTGAAAACGTCAGCATTATCAACTTTTGAGTCTATTGAAATTGTTTTTATTATATCTCTTAAAATCGATTTCCTATCAATAGAATTTTGAATTTCCTTCATTTTCTTTATTTTGTAATCTTGCATACTTTTTTTTCTTTGATCTGCGTCATCTGAAGCAATTGAGTTTCCTGCTAATACACCTTCAACATTGTAGTTTTTATACAAAGAAGTTAACTTTTTTTGCTTTTCCATTTTTTTTTCCCAAACTTTTCTTGGATTTTCTTGAACTTCTTTAATGTATTTTTGCCAGTTTATCACTTGTAATTTATCAACCTTATAAGCCTCTTTCAAATTTGGCTTTGGAGCACCTAAAGCTTCTAGGACTCTTTCAGGATCAACAGAAAATATGTCACCTGGAGAAAGTGTAAAACCAGGGTGTTTTATAACAACACCGTTAACTTTAACATGACCATTTAAAATAAATTTTTTGGCTTGTCTCGTGGAAGATGCAAATAAAGCTCTAAAAATTGCGTAATCCAATCTTTTTTCCAACGGAGCAAAAGTTTGTAAAACCATTGGAGTTGAAGGAACCTTACCCTTTAAAGAAGCATCTAATTGCGCAACACCTTCTAACTTCTTTTCAAACAATGTTTGCCATCTCCCTTCTTTGATGTGTTCACCATGGTAGCCTCTAGTTTCTTGCTTCGAAGCCCATTTTTGTTGATATAAAGTCATGATTCTGAAATTTGGTTTTGTTTTCTTGTAGAGATTGAACAAGTTGTACTTGTTCATGGAAGGTCTAATTCTACCACGAACCAACGAGTTAAGATTTTGTGCTCTCCTTGTCATAGATGGTATTTTTAGTGGTTGACTTTTCCTATTCTTTTGCTTTCAATCACGAGTGAAATCTTTCATTACTATTAAACTTAGTATTCATGAAGAAGAAGCTCGTCCAACTGGAAAAAAATGAAAGAAACCGGGTAAAAAGCGACTACCGACGCAAAAACCATTTTTTCCCAAAGAGGTAATTGGCCGAGAATGGGGATGTCAATAATCGCTTCTGTGCTTTTTGGCTGTTTGGTATCTCAATAGGTGATTGTATTTTGACTGAGAGAATTTCAAAGTGGTTTATTTGAGAGACATTTCCGGTGTTGGGTTCCCACATACAACTTAACAAATTACTGTGGAAAGGTAGTTGTCTTAGTCGTTGCTTTTTGAAACCAAATTCCATTCCATCCAATCCGTTTTTTCCGTTGAAAAAGAGCAATTCAAGCAACACATTTCAACGGACATTTTGGCATCTACGAAGTATTCTTACAATTCGTTCTTATTTGCATTCAAACGTACTCTATTTTTTCCATTCATAATTAGACAACAAGCTCATTTTATTTTGTTTGGCTTATTGTACTTTCCATTTCATTTCCATTTCCATTTCCATTTCCATTTCCATTTCCATTAATTTGAATTTGTTCCATTCATTTGTTTTTTTTTCAATTTTGTAATCTTATTATTCTATCATTAAATTATTCTCACTCATTATGGCATCTTTAAAACCAAAATTGACACCAACTTCAAGTTCAACTGCTGTTAAATCAAAACAAGATAGTGATTACAACAACAACAACAACAATAATAATAATAATAATAATAATAATAGTAACAATATTAATAGCAATACTAATCATCATCATAATAATAATAATAATAATAATAATAATAATAGCAATGAATGCTTTAACCATCAACAATTGTTACCATTTCTGACTAATCGAGTAATCTTGACTATATCGTCTGTTATTGGATTGATAATAATGATTTTTATAAGCTTAAGTTTCATGATGCCGTTTGATAGTGCTGATGCTCCTAGTTGTAGAGGTGTTTATATGTCTCCAGCGTATGCAAAAATCCATGCCTTTGATTCTTCTCATACAAGATTTGCTTCGAAATATTCTCTTTACTTGTATAGGGAGCAAGATAAAGACAAAATGCCAAATGATGGTACGCACGATTTCAGTTTATCCGGCACTCCAGTTTTATTTATACCCGGTAATGCAGGTAGTTATAAACAAGTTCGTTCAATCGCAGCTGAAGCTGCAAATCAGTATTTTACAAATAACAAAATCACAAAATCTTTTAATTTGAATACAAACAACTTAGATTTTTTTACAGCTGATTTTAATGAAGATTTCACTGCTTTTCATGGTAGAACAATGTTAGATCAATCTGAATATTTAAATGATGCAATTAAATTTATTTTAACATTATATCAAACAAACAATTCACGATCAATACCTACTTCTGTTATCTTATTGGGTCATTCGATGGGTGGTATAGTTGCAAGAGTTATGTTAAGTTTACCCAACTATTTAGAAAGTTCAGTGAATACAATTATAACATTATCTACTCCCCATAATGCTGCACCAACAACTTTTGACGGTGATTTACTTAATGTATATAAGTTAACTGATGATTTTTGGAGAAATGGTTTTAAGAATGATAAACAAGATAATTCAAAACTAGCACTATTTTCAAAAAAAAGATTATCAAACGTTTCTTTGATCTCTATTACAGGTGGTATATTAGATACAACTCTACCAACCGATTATACAACATTAACCGGTTTAATACCTTCAAATCATGGCTTTTCAGTTTCAACAACTGGTATACCTGGAGTGTGGACTCCAATTGACCATTTGGCTATTGTTTGGTGTGACCAGTTGAGGAAAGTTTTGGCTAAAACCTTGTTACAAATTGTTGATGTTAATTCACCCTCACAAACATATCCTTTAGAAAAAAGAATGAAAATTTTTAAATCTAATTTGTTATCTGGTTTTACAAAATCAAATATTTTAATGAAGAATGTCAATATCAAGTATAATTTGCCATACAAATTAAAAATCGATTTAAAGCAATTGAAAGATTCTACAAATAATAGATTTTTTGAGTTACCAAAGAGAATATTAAAAAGAAATGAAGTAGATTCACCACCAATTCATCTGTTTAATATTCCAAAGGATGAGAATTACCAATTCAATTTTTTGAGCTCATTAAAACCTTCATTGATTGAAGATTTAAATGAAAGTTCATCGCCTTCTGTCTTATTATGTAGATCTACTATTGGCCATGATAATAATCACAATGACTATAAACAAATTTACGATTATACAACTGATGTTACCAAACAATTTGCAGAACTTGAATGTTTAGATATTCATGAATTTGTTTATATGGTACCGAAATCGTCTGTCTCAAATTATAAAATTGAAACTGAAAATCCTGATGTCTATTATGCTTTAGAAATTCCGTCAAACATTTTGCTTTCGTTTAGTAATATTGTTCTCGTTGAATCTGACAAAAGTATTACACATTTTGATTCAAACGATTTTGTTCTTGCAGATTTGGAACTTGAAGCGGCGAGTGTATTGACACTCGGCAATGCCAGTCTCTATAAACTTATTACTAGAGGTGATGATATCACAATACCAGCACATAGGCCAATCATTGTTAACATTGATGTACCTGCAATGAGATCAAGTCTTTTGGCTTATAACCTGGATATTAGATATTCAAAGTCAAAAAATGAAAGATTCTCCCCAATTTTAAGTCAGTCTATCAAATCTGAGACCAAGTGGTATCAAAACTTTGACAATAAAATAATTACCTCAATCATAACTGGAGATTCCCCCTATACTCCATTTATATATAATGATCCATTATCGCATACAAAATTGAAAATTTTTACAGATTCATTATCTTCAAATGAATTAATGGATATTTATTTGTCAATTGATTGGTTCCAAAGCCTTAAATTACTAGTCTTGAAATATAGACTCTCAATTATTGGATTCCCACTTTTTTTTACTTTGTTAATCATATTAGTACAGTTCATTTATTATACGAAATACAACTTATATCCATCTTATGGTGAAGCGATGATATACCTATGTCATTATAAAATATTTATATGTTTATTTGGTTTTTTTTCAGTTTTATCTCCAATAACATCATCACAGTCTATATTCCACAAATTATTTGAATTGTTTGATCCCGTTGAAAGAAATGATTTAAGCTTGATGAGTAAAATTGAAAACACTAATGTGGAAATCAATACGACCTTTATGAGTATTGAAGAAAGTTCATTATGGTTTTATGGCAGCCTTGTACTATTAATTTCAATTGGATTAAACTTTTTACTTTATAATTTGATATTATTGTTTTTAAAGGTATTTGTGCATTTTTCATATTATGCAATTTGGAGCCATATTAATATTCCAAAATTTCAATACTTCACAAATCAAAGAAAGACAATCAGCATATTTTCCTTATTGATTTTAGTTTTGTTGTATTTACCTTATCAATTTGCATTTGTTATCTGTGTTCTAACCCAAGTATTTTCATCATTGAATATATTTTTGATGAGTCCATCATTAAATGCTTATCACACTCCATTATCAGCATACTCAAATGAAGACTCTGAGAAAAATAATGAAAAAGGTTATAAAAAGAATAGATTGATTGAAAACTTCAAAAATTTTAACGTTACATTTACAATTTTGATGTTGTGGCTAATTCCAATCAATGTTCCAGTGTTAATTGTTTGGATTCATGACATTTCATTGAAATGGAGAACACCGTTCTCTTCGCATCATAATATATTAGCGATTTTGCCTGTAATAATGTTTGTCCAAGTATTAAATCAAGGTTATATGCTTCCTAGGCCAAAGAAGAAACCAAATGGTTTATTTACAAAAGCATTACTGGTTTATTTTGCATTGTATTCATTGTTATTCGGTACGAGACATTTGTACTTTTTGCATAGTTTATTCAATCTAGTATGTGTTTGGTTTCTTATTTTAATTATACAAGACTGGGGTACAGGGTGTTTAGAAAAAGTCAACTTAGTAACTAAAAATTTAAAAAAAATTCATTGAATAATAGATATAATAATAATATAATTTGTATAATAAAATTTTAATGTATATAGTCTCAGTATTAATAAAAAACGATATAGCTTTTGATATTTAGATACCCTAAATTTATTTCTTTGAATGGCCTTATATTTGTTTTCTCAAATTTTAAACTATTCGATGATGTTACGGATGATCTTTCAAGTATCCACTTATTATCGTTTGATACACCAATATTATCATTTGTTGAAATCAAAATCTTGAAGTTTCCCAAAGATTTTAAAGGTTTTATAATTGAATTATCACTCAATTCGTTGATTATTGAAAATAATAAGCTTTTCAGTTCGTTTATAAAAGAAAAGGAGTCAAATTGATTGATATCTGGTCTTTCATCATCATTTTTTAGCTGTTTCAACAATAGAGAATCCTTGAAGCTGAAAGCAACTGAATACTTCTTGTCTTTGTCGGAACTTTGGTCATAAACCTCTAAAAATATCCTAAGAATTGAACCGTCTTCAAACTGGTTTTTCAAATTAGTTTCGAGTTCATCCAAGTATGCCATAAGTTCGGGATGTCTTGTTGAATATACTTCCAATTCGTAAAATGTGTATACATGGAAGGATTTTTTTGGATATATTTCAAGATAGTACCATATTTGCTCTATACTCACTCTGATAAATTTAGTTAATACTGTTATTACTTTTGTGGCATCCAAATTGTTTGTAGACATGGAAAAAGAATTAGCATTACTTAAGGAGAGAAAGGCACTTTAACTGCACGGAGGGTTTTATAGCTTTGCACTGCCTTCAGACGCGTTTAACATGATTCTTTACTGAAATCAAACGTGTAGTGTACTTTCTATAACGACCTCTGTTTAGTAAAGCCCAGTTTTTGATAATACATTGATCATGGTTATTTCTAGGATAACAGAAGAAGATGTTCATTGTATTACAGGTGGGCAAGTTATTATTGAACTCGCCAGTATAATTAAGGAGTTACTTGAGAATTCAATTGATGCAAATGCAACTTCAATTTCAATTACATTCAAACGATATGGTTTGGAAGGTATAGAATTTTTAGATAACGGTGATGGAATCAAACAAGAAGATTTCAACAATTTATGTTTAAAGAACTGTACTTCAAAACTTGAAAATTTTGAAGGTTTAGTTAATACAAAAACTCTGGGATTTAGGGGTGAAGCTCTGAATTCTATTTGCAATGTAAGTCGGATGACAATCTCAACTGCAACAGCTGCAGACGCTCCAAAGGGTTGGGAGCTGTCATATGATAAGTTTGGAAATTTAGCCAATACCCAAGTTGTCAATCAAAATAAGGGCACTTTCATCAAAATTACTGATATTTTTAACGATTTACCTGTCAGAAAATTAAATCTTGAAAAGCACTAC
This sequence comes from Pichia sp. NRRL Y-12827, assembly GCA_030570315.1. Lineage (NCBI taxonomy): Eukaryota > Fungi > Ascomycota > Pichiomycetes > Pichiales > Pichiaceae > Pichia > Pichia sp. NRRL Y-12827. The sequence continues at coordinate 31,192 of JAJLVN010000050.1, forward strand.
AAAAAAGAATTTCAAAAATGTTTAAATTTGTTGACAACATATCTCATTATTTTAACTAAAATACGTATATTAATCAGCAATGTCGATATTTCGGGCAAAAAGAAAGTCGTTTTGAAAACTAGCGGTAATAGATTAATCAAAGACAATATTATAAATGTTTTTGGTTCCACCGGTTTACAAGGGCTAAGCGAGATTCAGGCTGAACTTGATTTAAATGATGGTTATATAGTGAGATTGAATGGTTTGATATCCAAAGCATCTATTGGTGATGGCAGATTAACAAAAGATAGGCAATTTTTATTCATAAATGGGCGACCCGTCAAATATCAAAAAATCACTAAACTTATAAATCAGTTATATAAGAAGTTCAACTATTTACAGAATCCCGTTATAGTGCTGAATTTAGAATTAGATCTGAAATTGTTAGATATAAATGTGACACCGGACAAAAGTATTGTATTGATAAGTAACAGATATGAAAATGTTTTATTAAGCCAAATTGAATCATATTTGGAGGATTTTTGGGATAATTCTGGAAACTACAATTTTCCTGTCAATGAAAGCACTCAAGATAAGATTGAAGAAAGAAATATCAGCTCGACACAACCAAAACTGGAGTCTTTTTCTTTGTTCACCCAAACCAAAGAGATCGAAGCAGATATTTGTGATGAAGTTAAAGTAATAGAACGAGAATCAGTTAGAAATTCAAGGGTTCTAAAAGTGAATACATTGTTTGTTCCTGATGAGCTTTCTGACATTGAAGAAAATGGTAATGATACTAAGAATGATGTCGGCAGAAATGAAGAAAAGAATAAAAGTATATCCAAAATTAGAAATGAGTCTCCCGTTTCAGAAGAAGCTCATGGAGATGGTAACGACAAAAGTAATTTTACTACTCTAGCTAATTCACAGAAAATTACAGAGAAAATGAAAAGTTTCAATGAAGCAAGTGAAGATGATAACACCGTGTATTTGGCAGAAAACATAATCAATAGTCAATTAGATAATTCTGTAAGTGCTGTTATTTCACGCTCTGATTCCATAGATTCGTGCTGTGGCACTAAATGCGATCATTCATCTAATAAAATACTAAGCCACACATCAGATGGTATCATTGAAAAAAATAAAGAAAACTTGATATATTTGCCAAAATTAGAGATTAAAAATGATAATGACAATTCAACAACCATTTCAGTGTCAAATCACAAATTAAGAGTGATGCAAGAAGAAATGTTCTTACTACCTAATAAAAGATTATGCACAAAATCCAAAGTTAGTGAAAGAATTAATATTGAGAAGTCTGATTTCACAGATAAAGAAGCATCAGAACAATTACTTGGCTTATCGATTCACAAAAATGATTTCAACCATATGCAGATTATTGGACAATTTAATAAAGGTTTTATAATTGTGCATAAAAAAGATACGCAAGACATTTTGATTGTTGACCAACATGCATCCGATGAAAAATATAATTTTGAGAATTTAAATAACAAAACAACTTTTAAAAATCAACCATTAGTTGTACCACAAAGATTAGATTTGAATCCAATTGAAAAATTAACAATTTTGGGTAACTTGGAGATATTTGAGAAGAATGGATTTAAGTTCATAACGGATTCAAATGAAGCTGGTGATGAAAAACAAGAAGAATTATTTCTAACTTCATTGCCATATTCAAAGAACACAATATTCAATTTAAAAGATTTAAGTGAATTAATTCAACTAGTTCAAGATAATGGATCATCTACAAATTCGGTCATTAGGCCGAGTAAAGTTAGAGCTATGTTTGCTATGAGAGCATGTCGTTCAAGTATAATGGTAGGTCAATCATTGAGCAGAACGAAAATGGAAACGGTTGTTCAAAATCTTTCAACTTTAGATAAACCCTGGAATTGTCCACACGGTCGGCCAACTATGAGACACATTGTAAAAATTGATCAATGGAAACCGTTCATTAATGACTATCAGCCATAGTAGATTTCATTGTGGAAAATTAAATTTCAAAAGAAATTCAAATCGTCATATTGAAATGTCCCAAAAAGGAAATTTTCACTTTTCAAAACATGATACTTTTTTTAAACACCTGTAACATGAACTCCTTCAACTCCATTTAACCAATATATTTTCCCCGAATTGAAGTTTTCAATGCTGGTTCATAGGTTTTTCGTTACAATATTAAGAGAAAGAATTTGTTTATTTTAAAGGGTATTTCAGATATTTATAATCATGTCCTATTATCAACCATCTTTTACTGATTCAGATAGTTTAGTAACTAATCCACAAGATATTATTGTTAATTTTACGGCAGCAACTGGTACTGAAGTTTTATTTAGATTGGGTGAATTTGACTCCTATATGAAAACAATTGTTGTTTTGGCTATTGTTTTTGGTACAAGGATTGGTTTATCTGCATTTGCATTCCCAGTCACTTTCATGGTCACAAAGAATAAGAGATCACCTATTTTTATTTTAAATATGAGTTGTATTGGTATTTTATTTTTACAGTCTTGTCTCTATGCAGTCACATTAACAAAATCATACAATACAATTTCATACACCTTTTCAATGACTGATCAAATTGAAAAAAGTACAAGTAATATTTCAGTTGTTTCCAATTTATTCTACATTATTTTAATTTTTTTAGTGGAAGCTTCATTTTGTTATCAAGTCTATATTATTTTTGAGTCACCACAAAAGAATTTGAAAAAATTAGGATATTTAGCAACTGCATTTTCGGCTTCTTTAGGCCTTGCAACTGTTGTTTTATATTTTATTTATATGGTCTATTCGAACCTTGCATTTTACGATAGTGAAATTATTCTTCCAAAATATTTAGTTAATGTTCCACTGATTATTTTTGTCACTTCATCATGTGCTATCTGTTTAATGCTTTTATTCAAACTCGCATATGCTATTCATACCAGACGTTATCTTGGACTAAAACAATTTAATTTATTTCATATCTTATTTATCATGGCATTTCAAACGATGGTTATCCCAACTATTTTAATTCTCATTTCTTTTAATGCATTTTCAGAAACCGATCAATATTCATCACAAACATTTTCAGCCCTTGGTTCTGCACTAATTGCACTCTCTTTACCATTAACAACAGTGTGGGCTAATTCCTCGGTCTATAATAGTACACCAACTTCTACTGCTAATTTAAGCTCACCAGTTTGTAGTTCTGCAAGTGACGATAATAAGACAATTCTTAATTCCCCTTCCGATTACTATCCAAAGACTTCAACTGTTGATATTGAAAAAAAAATTCCAAACCCAGATAATGATTTATATGGAGATGGTTATACAATGCAAGGTACAACAGCACATGATGATACACAATTCTGGAAGGAAGTTGAAATATATACTAAGGATTTAGATAAAGGCTCCAATAGTTGTAGTTTAATTGCTTTTCAAAACAATTCTAAGGAATCCAAGGACTTGAAATTAAATTTGAAATCCAAAACTAGCCCATCTTTTTCTCTTGATAGTTTAAAGAACTAAATCTGGAGAAGTGGACTATTTTGAATTATTTTGCTTTTGTTCCATATTTTATTGTTTACACTCATTTTTTTATCTATTTTGATAAGTTTTTATAAATGTTTATTCTTCAAGTTTAATTTCTAAATAAGCCTTCTTCTTTTTTTTTTAAATAAACCGATGTCGCATACCTAGTTTTCACGGTACCTAAGCTTAGATGTTAAAATGTACCGAAACAAAAAGTACATAAATAAGTTAGACAAGAGGAATCGTTGCTTGGGTATATTTCAACAAATACCACAATTAAAAACTTTTGAAAAAGCTGTGGCACTATAATAAAGTACTATGGCCAGATTCAGCACAGTGTCATTTTGCGAATATCTAAATTGTATATCTCAATAAACATAATGTATTTTAAAGAAAACAAAAGTTATAGAGGATTTTCAAAGACATTGAAGATTGGTATCAACGGCAAATAAAGTAAATTATAATAAATTATCATGGTTTTTCTATATAGTAGAACAGACCATAAATAATGTGGTCAAAAATGTAAATAATAAAAAATAACATAGAAAAACAATAAAAAAAAAAGACAGTAAGTAATTGTTGGCGACAGAAACTGCAGCAATTAGTTTAGCCTTTCTTAAAATTCGTAGGATGCATCTAATAAACCATCAATAAGCTGATAAATTTCATCATCAGTTAATAAACTTTCAATTTTATAAAAATCATCTGCTGTTAACCAGTCGAAATTGGAAACAGATAAAAGAACTGAATTAAATGTATCAGAATCATTTGAACTATCGATGGCTTCTAATGCAGAGTCGGTTTCAGTAATATTATCATAGATGATAGTTGAATTCTCAGCTAAAGCGATTCTATTATAAATCGAACCGTCAATTCTTGCAAGTGTATAGTTGTGTAGCGTAGATCCAAATCCATGATTACCGTTTTTCGGATCAATTATGAAATCAGCAGTACCATTTTCTTTTGACTTGATTTCTGCTAACCTTTTTGGGCCTGAATAAGCACCAATATCAAATTCGCCTGTAAACGAGACATTGTATCTAATAACATCTGGTGAGCTGCCAGTTGGTGGTGATAAAAATTTTATTTTTGAATCGAGTGTTGAATTGGAAAGCATAGTTAAATCTCTAATGGTTTCCAAAGTAGTACCATCAATGACTTTAATACTTGAATTTGATTTTGGAAGAAAAACACAAGATTGGTCATTACCGAAATGAGTAATGATGTTAATTGAAGTTTGGTTTGCATGGTTTTCAAAGCTTGAAAGCTTTTGTAATTCAGTACCATCTTTATAAAGATGTGTAACATTAGTTTCAAATAAATTAGAGTAAGAAGCCTTAATAATTTGAGTTAACATACCAGACCAAGGTGGATTGATAGCAAAACTTTTAATTGCAGTTGAATTATCAACTAATTGGACATCACCAAATGAAGATTCAATTTCTTCATCTTCCCAAACTGCTAGTGAAGCTGAGGTAATCCAATTTGATCCAATACCTGATTGAACAACAGCCTTTGGATCATCATCAATACAATTTGAAATTTCAATATCTAATTTACCCTCAGACGACCATAATAATGGTAAAACAGGAGTTAAATCAATATGATAGGGAATTATATCAAAAGAACCAGTCGAGACAATTGGGTTCCATAAGGGTGGAGCAACACCGCCAGAAAAAACATAAGGCTTCGGGCTGGTTGAATGAACTCTGATATCATCCACATAAACATTAATTACTCTGCATGAACCATGACCATAAAAGTGATGCTTATAAGGAACAAATGAATCTTTATATTGATCTAATAAATTAGAATAAAAGAACTCTTCAGCACCATTACCCGAAGTGCTTAAGAGTAATAACAATTTAGTGGTGTTTAATTGGACAGTTGGAACAGTAAGTGAAAGTTTTGAATCTGGGTAATATACAAGTGGTGGAAAATCATTACCGTATTTTGAAGGGGTTAACGGAACAATTGAAGGATAAGTTAAATTTCTACCGAATGGATTCGATAAACCAGCATTGTCATCAAAATATAAAGCAGAAATCAAAACTTCAAATTTACCAGTTAATTTTGGAGTAACTAAATTATCTAATTGAACTAATAAATCATTAGTCTCATTAAACAATGAAGCATACATTGAAACATCCTTTTGTGTGAAGGAATGTGATAATTTACCAGCAGGTTCAATTGTAGTTGATCTCCAAATTTCATTATTACCTAAATAGATATGAACCATTCTATCATATTGCACACCTTGAACAGTAATATCAAGAGTGAGAATAATTCTATCATAAGTAATATTTGAAGGGGGTGGGGTATATTTAACGAGCGCAGGCTTATTCCAAGATGATCCGAAAGTATGATTTAATAATACAGTTGAAAAGACTGGAGTTGAAATGTCAGAGTATGGAAGTAGAGGGATATCAATAACTTCATGAACTGGTTTGGTTTCATTTGAATAAAGCTGGATGGCATTGTTATCATACGAAAATTCTTGTAAATTTCTCAAATCAGATTTATCTTGATGGTTCTTCATTGAATGACATGGATGGTGAGTCTTAAGGTGTTTACCATTCAAATTTGAACTAAAAAGTGAAGAAAGTGTGAACCTAATAAGAGTGAAAACAATAACATAATGGACAAGTTTTTTGATAATTGAAGAATTAGATTTCTTTTTAGAATCATTATTAAAAATATAAGGAGATTCGGATTTGATCTTTTCTAAGTCATCATATTCATTGACTAAGTGAATTGTTTCGTCGTCATGATTGACCTCATCGTTTTTAGTGAAAGCATTTTGAGCAGCTTGATTTTGACGGAACAGGTTCAATTGGTTCCATAATGACCATTCTCTGTGCAGTGCTCCTTCTCTCATGATTTGTCTCTAGATTAGTTCAAAAGAAAACAGGCTCAATTGTTGAAAAAAATAGCAAAAAGAAAGAGCATATATTTCAAAGCAGCCCAATATGATAAGCAGGAATATCCGGAGAAGTGCGAGGACAGGAAACTTGCTTAAGCTAAATGAGAAAATGCGAAATTAAAAGAAGTCAATGTCTGTGACATGAAGACATTTTAGCATTACAAAATAAGATACACATCTATTTTTCTTAAGATTTATCTTTAAACTCATTGATTGAATCTTCACAATGAATCTGTTTCAAAGTCTTCGAAATATCTTTTCCTCTTTCCGAACAGAAGAGGAGGAACGGACTTTCTCTAGATTGGCGTTTTTCAATTTCATCGGGTTTATTGCAGTTTCAGTGTCATTTTCATTTTTAGCTACAAAATTGTTATAATTGAGTTGTGTAATGATTTAATAATATTTAAGCATATATTTATTGAAATATTTATGTATATACAGGGAAAAAAAGTCATAAAAAAGAGATAAAGGAGCATTTGAAGTGTAAAGAGAAAAAATAGAGAAAAAGTCCAAGATGGAGATAACTTTAACACTTATATCCAATGAGAAGTTTTAAAAAAATGTAAAAAAAATGAATTAAAATTGTTTTTTAATAAATTAGCAAATATAATGAAAAATCTAATAATACAATCACAGTAAATAAGCTTTTGCCATTTCGTAAGCTGTCCAACTGATAGCAGTTGCAGGGACATTAAAAACAACTCTTGGTTTCAAACCTCTAGTAAACGCTTTAAACCCATTTTGGCTATATAAACCCCTTGCTGCAGATATCATACTATTTGCATTTTCTATACTTTTAGTCTGTAAAACAGTTTTAATACAATCCAATGGGGTTGTGACAGCAGCTGCAAATGCACCAGATATACCACCAGAAAAGCAATGAATCATTGGATTGTAAATTTGATTTGGGTTTAATTTATCTGAAGAAAATTCATAAATACCAAAATTCAAAGCAGCAAATGGTATACTCAAAATTAAAGTTGTTGGATAACTAATAAAGAAAGCTCTAATTCCTTCTGTTCGATAAATATAAGATGAAGTTTTCAGCATTGATCTTAATGATTGGACATTATTATTTTGCATTCGTTGCTTTATAACATCAAATGGAGTCATTAAGGCATCCGAAGTTATTGTTGCAGCAACACCAGAAATACTTGCAATTAACGGATGTTTTTCACTTGTGACAATAAAATTAGAAATATTTTGAATATTATTCATATTTGGCATATTATCAGGATTATCACGAGTGCCATGGTTATGTTTCAAAAAGGAATTGCATAAAGCAGTTTTAGATGATTCGAAAACCATATAGTAAATAGCATGAGCAGGACCAGCACCTAAAATGACGGAAGAAACACCACGCCATAAGGCAAATGAACCTTCAGCAGCACTTATTTTAGAAAATGAAGATATTATACCTTCATTTGATTGGATTTTCAGTGTTTGCATTCTTGTTTTAATTGAATCAATTGGAAACATGATAGTATGTTCCATTATACCTGCAAATGCACCCGCCATCAATTGAGAGAATAATGGAGAGTTATCAGGTAAAGCCTCATAATCTATTTCTAAAGTTTGAGACATCGTTTATGGTACGGGATATGAATTTAATGAGATATAGGTATGAATATAAATATTGATGTTCACAAAACCTCTAGGTATAATAATATGAAATATTATAATATGTATAGTAAAGATTGATAAGTTAATAAAGGAATTGAAGGTTTGAAAAAAGGTTTTGGTGCTTGCTAAAGCAAATTAATGAAAAAATTTTATCAGATGTAAGATATCGGAAATGACGAAATGACAAAATGACGAAATTGAGGGTCAAGAAAAGTCGGAAATCGATGGAACAAAACAAGTGTAGCTTTTTTCTGGCAAAAGGAATTGGCGGTTTATAACGCAGTTGCTTTTTCTGGAATGGTGGACTGTTCTCGAAAGGCCCTTAAGAGAAGAACGATAAGCAAGAAGAAGAACCAATGGGTTGTGACTGTCTTCGGTTTGCAAAGTGCTCTCTTGCTTTGCAAAGTGAAAATTCTCGACGCGAGGTCAGGACTTCCCCATTGGGCAACTAGTGGTTTACGACATGAATATTCCAGTGAGAAACTTCACCATACATGCTATTTACAGGTTGTTCTATATACAGTATCTATACAGTCAGCTCTTGCATTTGTTCTTGAGCAAGACGCTCCTTCTCTTCTCGTCTTAGCCTTATCTTCTCGGCTTTTTGCTGTTTCTCTAGTCTTTTCTGTTCCTTTTTGTCCTTCTTTGCATCTTCTTGTTTTTTCTTACAGTCAATACCTTTGACACGTACTATGATACGACTTTCAAAAAACCCTTTCTTCTCTCCAACATTAATACTTGGTAGTCCTTCTATCTCTCCTAAAATTTCTTCAATAATGGTCAAAGTCTTGTTTCTCATTGTCTTTTCAACGTCGTTAAGTTCCTTTCTTCGTTTGCCATACATTTCTAATTTTTCACTAGACACTTCATTACCATTGCTATTATTATTGGACCCATAATTATCTTTATCCAAGTACTCTTTTTCATCAATGATAATATCAATATCATTTCCCTTCTTAAGATGATTCTCTATTTCAAACTTCTTTTGTCCTAATAAATCATTCAAATTAATATTCCATCCAATTTGAACAACCTTAATTTCTCCCTTAGAATTATCTTCATTCTTCTTCTTTTGCTTATTTAAAATCTTACTATTTGACAACTTCAACTTCTCAACAACTTGTTCACTCAAATAATCACCATATTGTTTGATTGCAAGCTGCCTATCAACTATCTTCAAAAGTAAAATTTTGTCTCCAACATTTAGCCCATGAGTATCCTCGTCTCCTTCTTTAACACTCTTATTACCAACAATTATGACACCTTTCGAACTCAAATTAATACCTTGAAATGACTCAATAACATTCAATGTTAAAACTTCTCCGCGTTCTTTAATTATATGAACTAGCCCTTTACGATTGGCTGCAATTGACTCATTAATAATCCTCTTAGCTGCATCTTTATCTCTGTCATTACCAGTTTCCAAGAATGATAATAATGCTTTCTTTCTCTCTCTTTCACTGGCCGCTTTTTCTTCTCTTTCTCTTTTCTTTCTATCGTACGGTTCTCTCTCTTTTCTGTTCTTGTATTTATCATTCTTTTGTCCTCTGGCGTCTCTTCGTTCGTTAATATCTCTTGTATTCTTAGAATAAAATTTTGTTCCAGTTCTATCAGCTCTGTTCTCCCCTTTGTTATTTATATTACCTGGAGTAAATTCATCTATCTTATTAAGTTGACCTTCTCTAGTGAATGTATTATCCCTCATGTTTTTCTCATTTTTATAAAATGGCTTTTCACCAGTTCTTCTGGATTTGAAATCATTATTATTTCTAGCTCCTTTCTTTGGTGTACCTGATGTGGGTGGTGAATTTGCCGCATTGTTTAATAAACTTTTCAGATGATCGAATTCACTTGATCTAAATAAACCATTATGGAACTTCCTAGAAATATATCCAGTGTTACGTATTTGATTTTTTATTGTACACAACAGCATCTAAAATGGCTCTGTTGTTATGCTGTGTTGGGATATTTGAAAGAAAAAACAAATAAATTTATATAGTTGTATGTAATGTCAATTTACTTCTACTTCATTCTTTATATTTTTCAGTTTTCTCATTTTCTCATTTTGTCTATTTTTTGCATCATAAAATTTCAATTATACCTACACATCTTCTTTAAACTGTAAGTTTACTTTGAATCAATATATATTACTTTAACTTATATAATAACTTTAAAAAGATGGAATACCTTCATATTCATCATAACCAAGTGCAAGGTTCATATTTTGTAAACATTGGGTACTTGCACCCTTTAATAAATTATCAATACAACCAACAACAACCAATCTATCATTTGCTGCATTAATTTTGAAACCACCAATAATACACCCATGTTTGCCACTAATATCATGAACTAATGGGATATCTTCTCCAAGAATCTTAACTAATTTTTCACCCTTATAAAAATTTTGATAAATTTCTTCAACTTTTTCAGCATTTAACCCATGATTTTCCTTTAATGGAATATTAATTGTCATTGCAATACCCTGAAACCATGATCCAACATGTGGCATAAATGCAACCTTGTTACCAATATGGAAACCAATCTCTCTTTCATGAATATGATCAGTCAATGCATATGGAATCATATTATCCTTCAAAAATTCTGGGTCATTCTTATTCGATGGTTTGGTACCAGCACCTGAATAACCACTAACACCAAAAATACTCGGATTTGCACTGGAATTGATATATTCTTTCATTGGTGCAAGCGATAATTGTGCACATGTTGCGTAACAACCTGGATTGGAAATTTTATCTGCAATCATAATACTTTCCCGACCTTTTAATTCTGGTAAACCATAAGTCCATTTATTTGTTGTATCAAATCTAAAATCTGCACCTAAATCAATGATTTTACCCTTACCGCCTTGAACTTCCTCAATTGCTTCAACAAATGGTTTACAAACATTGTTTGGTAACGCCATAATCCACATATCAATTTCACCATTGCTTTCAATTTCCTTGATATCATTGAATGAAAGATTTGAATATGTGATTTCTTCTTTACTATAGCCTTGTAACTTTTTACCTGCAAGTTCACGTGAGGAAACGTATCCAACATCCAAATCACTGTGGTTATTTAATAATGAGATTAAATTTTGTCCAGTATAACCTCTAGCTCCAATAAGTGCAGCTTTTTTAGAACCAAAATTTGAACTTGATGTATGAAATGAACGAGTTTGAGTTTTAGAAGTAAAAGCACTGTTTGAACATGGTAATGTTGAAGTACCAACAAATTTATTAATTAATGAAGTTGCACTTTGTAAATCATTATTACCATACCAGAAAAGAACTTCACCTGGTTTAGTATATGAACCTTGAGATTTTGCAAAATGCCATGACATATTTTCGTCAGTTTCTGAAACAATCCAATAAAGATTTGGGAAATCCCTCTCTAATAGTTTGAAAATATTATCAGTGACATTGTTTAACCAACCAGCTTTTGACACAACTAATTTATCTAATTTTGAAATTGAATCTCCTTTCTTAACAATCGCTAAAACTTCCATAGGTTCATCTGCATATATACGGAAAGTACCTGGAGTTAGAGTCGAAAGATATTCATCAATGTCTGAAACTTCCTCTGATAAATTTTTCTTTAATAAAGGTAAATTAACCTTAGATAAATTATCATAGCATGTTAGTTTATAACCACGACGGATTAAAGTACCAGCACCTGAGTCAGTGAAAAGCTCCTTTTGTAAATCATCAACATTGATAATCGCAACAGATGATGAACGTGGTAAGTGCATTAATAAATCACGAATTTCTTTAATCTTTAATTTAGTACCATATTTAACCCAAGATTCTTTTAATAAATCTTCGTATTCTTCATCTAAATTAATTACACTAATTTTAGCACCAGAATTACCGTTAATGATCCCACCTTTTTCATTCAAGTAAACGATTTTTAAAGGCTGAAATTCTCTTGCCACCATACCAGCCGCAATATCAGCATTAACATTTAATAATTGACCAGCAGAATTTTCAGCTAATGAAGTTAAAATTGGTAATGCACCTGCTTTAATGGATGCTTCAATTGGAGTTTTATTGATTGAATGAATTTGACCAACTAATTTATACTTATCTTTATCAAGGAAATCAGCGTTAAAAACACCACCAGTAATCGGTCTCGCTTTCACACCCATTTTTTCTAATGCAGTAACTAATTTTAAGTTTTGTTCTAAGAAACATTTTCTAACAACACCCATAGTCTTTTCATCCGTAATTCTAATACCATCGATATAGTCAGGTTCAATACCTTCATTTTCTAAGATTTCATTAATTTGAGGACCAGTACCATGTAAAACAATTGGATAAAGGCCTAAATGGTAAAGAAATGCTAAACATGAAGCAAGTTGTGGTAATTGTTGAGTAATGATTGCACCACCAACTTTAATAACAGCAAATTGTTGTTGTGAAACTGATGTGAAATACTTAAGATATTGTTGAACTTCACGTTTGGAACCAATATTATTAAGTAATTGAATAACAGTAGACCTGGTTGAATAGCATTTGATCGCATTGGCACTGTTGAATTTAGAATTGAAAAAAGTTTGTTTTAAGCTAGTTGAAGTGACTAACTTTGGTCTGTAAGCAACCAAAGCAAAAAACTTCTTGTTGTTATGAACTGCTCTGGTTTTAACAGAGCTTAATAAGTTTACTAAAGGCATTGTTGATGAATAACTAAACGAGAAGAGAAAAAAGCAGAAGAGAAGAGGAACAAGTTGCACAAAGTAAAGAGATGAAAAAAATTTGCAACATCAGTTGGGAAAATGGAAAAATGGAAAAAATTGGTAATGAGTCAAGTTTACCGCGTTACCCAAATAGGCAATCATTCCTTTGCTAAGCGCCCAACGGCAAGATGACTTAAACTGAAAGAATTGTTAATGGTTTGTTGGATTCATATGATCAGCATTGATTATACGGGAGAAAAATTGTTGTAAGATCAAGCACAAATTTTGAAGAATACTATTCATCTGTAAATTGGTAACAGAAACGATGTTTTTCAGGAAGTGTTTTTCAGGAGCTGGAAATATTTTCAACCTATACGTCAGGCTTCAATTAATGAAGATGATATATTTCATTAGAAATTTTTACAAATAGATGCGCCTTGTTTCAAGAGAATTAAAGGGTATATTAGATGAGCCGATTCTCAATACAATGGCTATGATTGATTATACTCTATAATAATCTAATATAAAAGCATTTTATACGATTAATATAAATAATGCACTTAATGTCAACCTGCTAATTATTTTCGTCGTCCTCATCATCGTCTTCATCTTCCATATCATCATCTTCGGGTATTTCTTCTATATTTTGGTCAACATTTGATGCGTATTCAGCAGATTCTAAAGCTTCTTTGATATTTTCGTTCGAATCTCCAATTATATCAATCGGCTTCAGATTTTCTTTATTTCTAATAGATGGATCAGCACCACAATTAATTAACTCATTGACTAAAAATAAAGCATATTCAGAATCTTGAAATGAATACGAAACTGCATAATGCAAAGGAGTGTTGCCATTCATTTTAGCTGTTATATTGACATCAACACCATCAATATCTAACAGCTGATCCATAACTTCATAATTACCGTATTTTGCTGCTAAATGCAATGCACCGTTTCCTGATGGATCAATTCCTGTGTTAATTAACGTGATTGCATCTTGGGGTGTGTCTTGATACTTGGATAAAAGTTCATGTAAAAGATCAGTATTATTTCTACGTGCTGCTTCAAGCAGTTGTTCGGATGGAGATGCACCTTCGGACATGTGTGTATGTATAAGTTTTTGTCGCCTTTGTTGCTGTTCATCCCTACAATATCCGTTGTACGCTAGGTTTCATTCAGAATATTTCCAGCCTAGTTTTAAGTAAAAGATCCGTGCACCAAAATATTTTTTTTTTTTTTATTTTATTCTTTTTCTATTTTTTAGTATCGTGAATCAGCCTGCAGAGGTAAAGAACACCCTAGCTAGATTCAGTATCATTCCAATGCTAAAACCTTCAACAAATGTCAAACCGAGAAGCCGGTTAGGTTGCAATGCATGCAAAAAGCTAAAATCAAAATGTGATGAGATGAAACCTAAATGTGCAAGATGTATTAAACGTGGAGTTTCCTGCGTTTATTCATTTGAGATGGTTTTTCAAAATCAAAATTTAGTAAAAAATAAAACCAAATTAATTATTAAAGATGATGAGTTGGTTAAACATAAAGAAAAACGAATACAGAGGTTGGCGTTGCTAAAATCTGCAAACTCAACCTTGAAAGATCTCAATGGATGTGAAATTATAACCAACGGATTACTCATTCCGATTGATACAAAAATTCGTAAAGAAATGAAAGAAATTAACTTTAACGTTAAAGACATTGACGATGGCATCAGTTCAATGGCTCAACATATGTTTCAAGGTGTTACTGAAAACACAAATACTTTGCAAAGTCAAGGGAACCATAATGAGAATTTGCCCTTTGCTATAGCATCATATATTCCATTGAGTAAAACACCAATTCTACCAATACCTGAAAATCTCTTAGAAAATGAATATTATAGAAGTAGTTTCGAATTTTATAAGCATTTTACTGCTTATTTTATTGTTGCATCACCACCACAATTGTACAAACATAACCCATTCCACAGTATAATCCCACAATATGCAATGAATAATAAATGCTTAATGGATGTTTTAGTTTCATATGCCTTAACTCATAGGAGTATGGTTTTAACTGATGAAAACTTTAGTACTCATTTAGTTGAATTATTAACTTCAAGAAGTTTATCAGTTTTATTATCAAGTGTGAATGATTCAAAAGACGATTTAAAGGATGAGGTAGCTTGCATCACAGCTTTGATAATGTGTACTCAGAAAATATTTTCATGTGGAAATGTGAGTAAGTATAAAGAAATAATTGATTTAGCAAGAAACTGCTTTGAAAGTTTTATTGATAATGCGAATATTCCAAAACTTCCGACTGGTAAGTATTTTATGTCCGAAGAAGACAATCCCTTTCCGTATTTTTTATTAACTTGGATAGGATATTTAGAAATTATTGGAATGATGATGGCAATTTCACCAATTGATTTTAAAATGCCATATAGGCCAAACCCTATTTTCAAAGACATTGAACTTAAAAGAAAATATAAGATTGATTTATTTCTAGGCTTTGATATTGATTTTTTGATTATATTTGATGAATTAATACCAATCTTAAGCTCAATTGAAGAGTTGGAATCGGTTCAAGATTCCATACCGGTAACAATTTTGTCTAAAGCAATGGAATGGGAGAATTCTTTCAATACTGCTTATACTGAGTTTAAAGCAGCTGAGGTAAACTTAAATGATCCAACACAAAATGACCGAATTTTGAACGCAACTAATGATTCATTCTACTATGCTGGAATTTTATTGCTGTATAGAAGGGTGTATATGTTACCAAGGAATAATTCAGTTGTACAAAAAATGGTCAAAAAGATATATCAAATTTTTAAAACTGATATTGAGTCTGCATCAAGTGCAGAAAATTGTTCAGTTTTTCCATTGTTTGTTGCAGCATGCGAATCAATATCTGATGAGCATAGATCCTTTTTTTATGATAGATTTCAAATACAGTTTGTTGGGGGTAATTTACCAGCTGGTGATGTTTTAAAAATTTTAATGGACACTTGGGATACTGGAGATTTATGGGTAAATTCTGTCAAGAAAGTCAGAAAAGATCTGGGATTTTTCTTGATTTAAGTTTAGATATGCATTTGCTATCATTTAAATGTCTTTTACGATATAGTTATTAAAGGAAAAAAAATGTTAAAGAATTAAGTTTATAAAAAAGTTTATAAAGCGGCAGGATGACGTTTCGTACTAAACACTCCTGTGCTTACTTGGTTCAAATGGCATAAAGAATGCCAATACTGATAAACAACCTATAATGGCACCACATACCCAAATTGGAACTGCAGACCCACTTTCTGCACCAAACCAATAAACAACTGGTGCAAATGCCCCAGAAACTCTACCGGCAACCAAACATAACGCTACACCTGTTGCTCTTGCTTTCGTTGGAAAGACTTCCGGGGTATACGCATATAAACATGCATAATAAACATTTATGAAAAAATATGTTGCAGATCCAAAACCAGCATCGGCACTTGGTGTTCTAACTGTAGTATAACCAAAGAGGATTGCCATACCAGACAGTGCACCAAATATCATTGTCCCTCTTCTACCAACTCTTGGAATCAAAATAAGAAAACCACCTAATATAGGACCAAAAATACCAACAAAGTTATCTAAGGTTGCATTTCTATAGACAATATAGAACGTACTACCTGTATCACCGCCATGAGTTGCAATGTATATGTACAAGAAATTATAGAAAACAGAATATGCAATACCAATGAATAGCCACGATACCATAATCAAAATTGTTGATCTGATAACAAGTTTATTGGAAAATAATATTTTAATATTCACCATAGTAGTGGCCCATAATCTTTTTAAGCCTCCAGTGAAACTATCAACTTTTGACAAATCAAAATATGTTTGCTCAATTTCACCACATTCTTTTAGTTGTTCCAATGTCAATGAACATGGTCTATTGTATTTGGTTGCAATTTTCATAATTTCTTTATATGCTTCTTCATCTCTACCAGTAGAAACTAAAAACTTTGGAGTTTCTTTCAACTTCAAAACAAATAATCGTAAAAGAGCTGCACCCATGACAATGCCAGAGTTTACATACCAACAATATCTCCAACCTCTGTTGAGGTGTGATGGACAGAATTCAGGACCTTCGCAAGAGTTGTTTGGAAGAAAGGCCCAAGAAATTAAACCTGCAATAGTCTGACCTACACCCCACCAAGCAGCCATTGTTGTATTCAAATATTGATACTTTGATGGTAAAAATTCCATAAAAACAGCAACATCAGTAGCAATATTACCACCAGCTGCAACGGTGGATAAGAACATAAAAATGCAATACATTGCATAAGAAGAAGTACCACCAGTGAAAAATCCAAAAGTCGCAGTTAGAAGCAAAGAAGAATTGAATGCAAGTTTTCTACCAATTAAATCAGCACCAAAACCAAACACTATAGAACCAACAATCAAACCAGCATAAAAAATTTCAGTGGCTATTGGGTAACCACCACCTTTCATTTGATTATCAACGTGAGTTTTAACGGCAGATTGAATCATCTCCATTTGGGAGTCAACAGAATAACCAAAACCTGCAATACAAAATAGTTTGATATGATACCATGTAAATCCAATTTCATCAATAGCATTATTTATTAAGTAAATTTTTTTACTAAGAACTCGATCGCAATTTTCAACAATTGTTAAATCAGCATCTATATCATTTGAAACACCCAGTTCTAACGAATTATCTGAATGTTCAAATGAACTTTCATTGATCTTAACATAATTATTTACTTTATCAGAAGTGTATTTTTCTGACATATTGGTCTCACTAGTGATTGAAGAAGTATAGTTTGTGTAATTTTTTTTGAGAATCTGAAGAATTCAAAAAGATACAACAGCTATATTACCAAGAGAAAAGAAAATGGGCTATTTATGTTGCAAAATATTGCAAACAACTGTGAGATAAGATAATTGGTAAGATCTGCTCCAAAAATATGACATGATACATCCCAAGAATCTTTTAGATTGTAAAATATTCACCAAAACAACCAATCCCGACTACTCCTTCTCCAAGGAGGCGTTCGTGGGGCAAAACAAACATTATCACTTTCCTATCGTGGACGACAGATCGCCTTCCGGCGGAAAGATTAGCCTTTTCCGACATTTTCAGAGATGCGGTTCACGAGGCCAGCCGAAAAGTGCGGTTGTAACGCACCAAAATCACATTTTTCTTGATAACTGCATGTAAAATCTACAACATCAATTTATTGTTGAAGTATATAATGTACTTCCAATTTAAATAACAAGTAGTATCTCTTTTTCTTTATGACTTTCTTTGCTTAGCGCCTTTTTTTTATTTCAGCTTTATGTCTTATTTCAACAAATATGGCTTTCAACGTTAGAAATAACAACCCTAAGGCAAGGACTGAAGTCCTAACAGGTGAAGGTTTGCCATTTACAACTGAGACAATTCATAACATTCGAATTAATCTCAAAGACGGTAATTATATTCATGCACATGCTTGGATACCAAAGGGTGCATTTGAAGATGAGCATAAATCTTTTGCGACATTGATTGAGTATATTCCTTATAGGACTGATGTTACTGTTATTAGAGACACTATTAGACATCCATTTTATGCGGCTAACGGATTTGTTTCAATTAGAGTCGATATGAGAGGTTCTTGTAATTCCAGTGGTGTTTTAGTTGATGAATACCTGAAAATCGAACAAGATGATTGTTTAGAAGTCTTTGATTGGATTGTCAGTCAAAAATGGTCAAATGGTAATATTGCAATGTTTGGTAAATCATGGGGTGGTTTTAATGGTTTACAAATTGCTGCAAGGAATCATCCTTCTTTGAAAACAATCATCACCCTAATGTCAACTGATGATAGATATGCAGATGATGTTCATTATCGTGGTGGTTGTCTATTAGCTAGTGATATGTTATGGTGGGGGTCAACCATGTTAGTTTATCAGCCAAGACCGCAAGATCCGAGAGTCGTCGGTGAGAATTGGAAAAAAAATTGGTTAAAACGATTAGATGTTCCACCTATGTTGGTTGAATGGCTTAAACATCAAACCAGGGATGAATACTGGAAACATGGTTCTGTTTGTGAAGATTGGGAATCTTTAAAAATTCCAATCTTAGCTATTGGTGGTTTTCGTGATGGATATACAAATCCTGTCTTTACAATGGCCGACAATTTACCAAATAAAGATTCGTGTTGCATTGTTGGTCCTTGGGTTCACGAATATCCAGAAATGGCCGAACCTGCGCCTAAAATTGATTACCAGCAATTATCGGTTAAATGGTATAAGAAATGGTTATATCCTGAAAGAAGCAATGAAATTATTTTACCGAGATTGTCAGTTTACGTCCAAAATCCATCAACTATAGAAGATTCTTATATTTTCAGATCAGGTCATTGGTTTTCAATAAATGCACCACAAGATAAAAAATTTCTCAAGTTTCATTTAAGTGGTGAAGACTTAAAATTAAAAAAATTTGAAGATAAAGTAAATGATTTTGAAATTAACTTTAGTGGGACTTTATCTCATGGTATGTTTAGAGGTACCTATTGTCCTTTTGGTTTTAAAGGTGACTTCCCTGGTGATCAAAAAAATGAAGATTCCAAATGTCTTTGCTTTGATTCTGAAATAATTACTGAAGACTATAATTTAATTGGACTTCCCTTTATTGAGTTAACCTTATCTTGTAATAAAAAACTTGCAAATCTTTCGGTCAGACTTGTTGATTTATATCCAAATGAAGGTGAGCATATTTTACTTTCTTGGGGTCAATTGAACTTGACGCATAGGGATTCACATGAATTTCCAGAATATCTAGAACCAGGCAAGAAGTATAAAATTAGAATTAAGCTTGATGCAATTGGTATTAAATTAGAAAAGGGACATAAGCTGAGAGTTGCTTTATCTACATGTGATTGGCCTCAGGCTTGGCCCACGCCTGAAATTCCTACTATTAAATTATTTAATGGTGAATTATCATTACCAATTGTGAACGAAAAGGCTCTAACAACATCTCCGATTTTTGATAAACCCACAATCATGCAACAAAGCATTGAACTAAAAAAAAAAAGAGACTATGCTCGTACAAAGACTGTTAATTATGACTATGGTAAAGATAAATGGACATTGACTGATATTCAAGATGGTGGATGTACAGAAATAAATAAGAATTTGAATATATCAGGTTTTTATTTTGGAGAGCACAATAAAAATGTTTGGGAAATTGAACCTAATAATCCATTATCTGCTAAGAATGAATGTGATTGGATTTATGAATTGGGAAGAGAAAAAGATGATTGGAAAATCAAACTTGAAACCAAGACAACATTAACTTCTGATAAAGAAAACTTTTATCTCGTTAATAAAAGAAAAGCATATGAAAATGACGTTTTGGTTCGTGATCAAACATTTACTAATACAATAGCACGAAACTTTATTTAATACATTTGTACCTAAAACTATTAATAAATGTTACAATTGCAGTTAGTTACCTTTTAGAATAGATATTCAATCTTTCAGATTTAACACTTTGTCATCCAATATATTCAGTAGTCAAGCGTTCATGTTTTCGTTCATCATGTAAAGTAGATTGAAATATCCATTCATAAAAGTAAAAATATCAACAATTAATCATGCACTCATGGTATATATATATTGATAATTACTAATACTGTAGACCGTTGTAAACTAATTACAAGAGGCTTCAATAATACTCCTCAAAGAAAAGATGCAGAAAAAAGAAGAAGTACATAGGCAAGAAGAGAAAAAAAAATATTCTTCGAGATTCTTGTCTTTTTTTTTTCTCACCCTGCCGAGAAATTAACCCACCTGGACCCCCTAATCAGGGTTTCTTGAAAATATGTCTTAAATTGGTTGTTTAATTAATATTCTGTACTATAATAGTTATAGAAAAAGGTACCATGGTCCTTTTTTTCATTACCAATTTAAACAGAAGCTTGTTTTTTATTGTTTCATTATGAACTGATTTGTCTTAAATTAATCTGTGTTGGTCTAGATTGATGAAATTACACAGAAACAAACATTTTATCAAAATTATACAAATCCTTCTACTATTTAAGTAGTGTAATATTTCCAGTTGAAAGATAGTTTCCTCTAAATACATTTTTATAATTTAATATTCTTCTAATCAGGCCTCTATAAACGTTCTGACTTATTAAAACAACAATAAAAAATGAACTTCAAACACTTAGCAGCTCTATCATGTTTAATTTCTGGTGCTTTTTGTTATCCAATTAAGGCTGTAAACACCAAGGATTCCCAAGAAGAAAGCATTATTGGTGTTGAATTTAATTATCTAGATACTTGGGATGATCTCACCTATCCATCAGTCAAAAACTGTAACTCTACCCAAGTTAAACTCATCAACAAGTATTATCAAGACTTAATAGAAGTTGTTAGTGTTTCAAGAGCACATTTGATTGAAAATGGTGTTGATGAATCTTTTGAGCATTGGTTTGGTGAAGATGGTAATCCATTAACAGTGTTAGGTGTCCTTGATAACATTGCAGTTGGTGATAAAGATGATGTCCTTTTTAGATGTGATGATATTGATGGTTTATGTGCTGCACATCCAAATTACTGGGCTGGACATCATAGAACCAAAGAGAATACTACTAATGAAACTGTTTTATGTGACTATTTCTTTTCAATTAAAAAACCTATTGAAGAAATGTGTTTGATTGGTAATATTACAGATGTTTTACCTAAAACATTTGCTGGAATTGATCTTATCCATAGACTCTTCCATGTTGATACTATTAACAAAGGGTTCATTGAAGAATACGCTGAGGAATGGGATGAATTACTTGATATTGCAATAAATAACTCAAGTTTTGCAGTTTTAAACACTGATAATATCTTATACTATCTTGCAGAAACTTATTCATTAAACTTAACTCCAGGTGGTTGTCTTGGTGATTATTAATTTTTGCTGCTTATTTCAAGTTCCCCCGTTATTGATATCATATCCTTATATGAATATATCTATTTAATTTGCTAGTGTATAAATTGGT
>JAJLVN010000051.1:0-51103 GCA_030570315.1 Pichia sp. NRRL Y-12827
ACTATGATGAATTTGAATTTGAAGACTTATTAATCAATTCTAAATATTCTGGTTTAATTGATGGTGATATTGAAATTGATGATGAATCTGGTGTTGTCTCATTTATTGAAAAATTATATGCAACTCCATCATCTAAGATTAATTCTAGATTATTTGATTTAAAAAAGTCGTTATCTTCTGCAATTTCATTAATCAATGTTGAACAGTTTAAATTATCTAAGGATGCACTAAATGAAAGATTATTAAAGTCAGCAAATGAAAACTTTGAAACTGAAAAGCAAAATATTTTACATACTTCTGAATTAATTAAGAAGCGTGAAGAGGAACTGCGTGAAGCTAAATTAAGAGAACAAGATGAAGTTGAAAAGGCAAAGGCGCTTGAAGCTGCTAAATTCAAACAATCTGAAGAAGAGCGTATTCAAAATGACAATGAAAAACGTGAAAGAGATAGATTAGAGAAGCAAATGAAGAAGATTCAATTAGAAAACAAGAAAAAAATCGTTAAAGAAATCAATGATGCAGGTGTCATTTATATTAAATTTGATGATGTTAAGGATATGACCGAAGATGAAATTCGTGACTTAAGATTCGAAAAACTTGATGCGGAAAATAAGAAACTTCAAGAGCAAATGGGTGCCATTTTTAAGAGAGCAGATTATATTGAGAGAGCTCAAAGACAATACGAAATTCCATTCTTACAAAAGGAAATTGAAAATGATGTTTCTAAACAAAAAGATGAATATGATTCATTAAAGACAAAGAATTTCGAACAAGCAAGACAATCTCATGATTCTGCATTAAAGATTAAGGAAAGATTAACTAAATTTGTTCCAATATTTGAAGAATACTCTGTTCAATTAAACGAGTTAAACAAGAAAGAAAATGATTCAAAAGCGACAAAGGCCAAGGAGGCATTTGAAGCTGAAAAGCAAGCAAGAATTAATGAATTTATCGAACAAAAGAAACTAGAATATATTGAAAATGCAAAGAAGGAAAGAGAAGCTGCAAGAGAAAGAGAAATTGGCATGGCTCGTGCAAAGGCAAGAGAAGAAGCGGCAATTGCACAATTAAAGGCTAGAGAAGAAGCTGCTGCACAAGCTGTTAAGGCAAGAGAAGATTCTGCAAGGTCTAGAGAAGAAGAGTTTAAGGCAAGGGCTGCTGCACAAGCTGCTGCACAAGCTGCAAACGATCCAGAAAGACAATTATATGAAGAATTAAAGGGCAAGTCTAAGATGACTATGGCTGAAAAGATGAAGTTGCGTAGATTAGTTGCTAAATTCGAAAAATGATTGCGTTTTTTTACCAGTTTATAAACTATGTAGCTAGTTCAAAGGTTTTAAATTCTAAAATTATTTAGAAAGAAAATGAGAGAAGTAAAAATAAAATTGGTCGTATAGATTTTTTTTTTTTTTTTCAAATTTTGCAATCTCTACGAAATTTTCTACTTCTCCAATTTCACTTTTCGTTTTCGTTTTCGTTTTCGTTTTTTGTTTTTACGTTTTCTATTTTTGAAACCGCGTTTGTATTTTGATTTTACTGCCTAGCTAGAGTAAATTCGTCGATGAAAGAGATTGCAACATCTGTTTTCTTTTAAGGCAAACAATTTAAATTCTTTAAATAACTAGCTATACAAATATATAATGACTTTCTTTGATGATATGAAAACATCTTTTAAAGATATTCCACAACCAGATAATGAAATTTCCACATTAGAGTTTTTAGAAGCTTCTGAATCATTAGTTAAATTATTTGATCTTTTAGGATCTTCCGCATTTGCAGTTGTTCAATCTGATATGACAGGAAATATTAACAAAGTATCTACCAAATTTTTATCAGATCCTGTTAATTGTGCAACTTTGGAAAAGTTAGTTTTAACTGAAATTAAAGAAGGTGGTAAAAAAACTGCAACTCAGGGTTTATTATGGTTAACTAGAGGTTTACAATTTACCGCCGTTGCAATGAGAAAATGTATTGACAATCCCGATTGGGAATTATCCAAAGCTTTTGAGAAGGCGTATAGTGAAACATTAGTCAAATTCCACTCATTCTTAATTAAGCCAGTTTTTAAGTTAGCTATGAAGGCATGTCCATATAGAAAGGATTTCTTTGCTAAGTTGGGTGATGATTTGAGCAAAGTCAATGAACAATTGACCGAATGGCTTGCTAGCTTAGAATCTATTGTTGATCATATTATGAAGTTTTTTGAAAGTGGTAATTACGGTAAGGGTTTATAATCAACTAGTGTAGAATATATTTAAGAATGTATGTGTAAAGTAAAGAGTCATTGAATTTTTTTTTTAAAATGTTCAGTATTATAGTTATAGTTATAGTTATTATAAAAAATGTTATTTAGAGAAAGAAAAAAAAGTGTATGGATAAAAGTATACGTTTTTTGGATATCATCTCTAAAAGATACCAAAATTAATAGAAGATACAAAATGATAGCCCAAATGTTAAGTTAATAATCAAGGATGAAACATCGATATAAAGGGGGGAGAAAAGGGGGGTGAAGAAAAAATAATGGGAATGTGAATGATTGATAATTAATGACTCAAGTTTTTCAAAGAACTTATAAGATTGATAATAAAGCCGCAACAATTGCACCAAAAGCTGAAGTGTTTCTTAAAGAAGCTGCACCAGCCTTTGAGGTTGATGAGATCGAAGAAACAGTTGCAGAATCAGAAGATGAAGAATCATCAGTTGAAGAAGTTGAATCGGAATTCTTAGTCTTAGTTGAAGTAGAATCAGAAGATTTAGTTGATGATGAAGACTTTGCCTTTGTCTTTGCTTTACAAGAGAAAGAACCTTGAATACCACCGTTCTTTGATAACTTCTTGTATGGTGCACAATCAGCGTAACCAGAAGTATCTAAATCAAAGGAACCTCTAACAGTCTTCAAGGAGTCCATGGTACAGTTGTCAAAGTCACCCTTTAAAATAACAGCACCTTGAACGGTCTTAATGTTGTCAAGATTTTCAATTGATTGTAATTGGGTGTTGTTAGCAATAACTAAACCACCACCAATAGCAGTAACATTACCAAAATCAATGTA
Organism: Pichia sp. NRRL Y-12827; assembly: GCA_030570315.1. Lineage (NCBI taxonomy): Eukaryota > Fungi > Ascomycota > Pichiomycetes > Pichiales > Pichiaceae > Pichia > Pichia sp. NRRL Y-12827. The sequence goes on from JAJLVN010000051.1 coordinate 3,053, forward strand.
GGTTAAATCATCATTGTTTTCAATAGTTAAATCAGCACCAATAGAAGTAATTAATGGGAATAATAATTCATCAACAGCAGATTCAAAGAAACCAGCTGATTTGTTAACAGCAGTAATTTGTGGCATTGAAATAGAAGCAACTGAGTAGAAAGTTAAGTTATTAGCCCAGACTAAGTCATCAAATGTAACAACAGTATTATCACCATTGAAAGCAACAGATAAAGCATTTGAAATGGTTTTAATATTTGAAGAAATACTTGCTAATTGGAAGTTATTGTTAACGTTGAAAATTTCAACATTAGTTGGGTTGATACCATTTAGGTCATTTAAATTAGTATCAGAAATTAAAATAGAGTTACAATCAGTAACTTGACTTAAACCAGTATCAACTAAGTTTGGTAAAGTAACCCAGTTAATTGCACCAACAGAAGATAATTGACCAAAAGAAAGGGTTGAAAGAACAGTTAAAGCATGAAGTTTTAAAGAACCAGTAATGGTAGTGATTGAATCAGCAGCAAAGGATACTAAATCAGTTGCATTAAAAACTTGTAAATCACCGTAAATTGCCTTAACATTGGCAATAGAAGCAGAGCCTAAATCACCAGTAACAACGATATCACCTTCAATAGCTTCACAACCTGCTAATCTGTCTAAGTCTGATTGTGCAGTTGCAGTAAAAGCTTGCGAAAAGGAACAACCAGAAGCAATGGAAATGGAAGTGGTTGACGCTAAAGTCGTTTCTAATGAGGTAGTGTCTTTAACATCATCGTTAGCAAAAGCAGAGACGGCTAAAGCTAAAGTGGATAACACAGTGCTGAACTTCATTTTATATATGTGTTTATGTGTATAAATAGTGTTGTTGAGTGTATTTATTAGTTTTGTTTTGGATAAAAGCAAATATGAAACAGATTCTTTTCTTTTTCTTTTTTTAGTCAAGACAAATCAGATGATTCTTATTTTTTCTTTTTTTCTTTGAACGATAGAGAGCTTCTTTGAGAAGGTAGTAAATAAGGCTAACTTGAGTTAAGAAACGTAGCGAGAGTTGATAAATACTTGTCTGTAGAAAGAAGAAGTAAAAAGAAAGAGCAAAGCCAGAAGAAAAGAGGAAAAAAAGATGCAAGAATGAAAAAGGAGGGTGAATGATTTGAAAATGGACAACGCTCATCGTCACCAGGACAGACGGTTCGCACCGGCGCTATAAATAACAAACAGCGAAGGCTGCGTATTGTGCGCCAGACACGCAACGCAAACACCGCAAACAACAACAATAGCACCCCGGCGCGCGCTCTCATTGGCCAGGCGCGCCCCTGGGTTCTGATCTCACCGGATCGCTGGGCGGGGCCGGCGCTCGCTCGCTGTTTACATAACAAAAGGCAGAAGGCAAAAGGCAAAAGGCAAAAGAGAAAAACAAAAACAAACACAAAAACAAAAACAAAGGCGATGCAGGGCCGCAAAAAGCCTAAAGGACAACCAGCCACCTCAGCTCAAAGTGCAACACGAGGCAACGTCGCGTTGTGACAGAGCAATGTGTCGCAACTTCTCTAGATTTTCTGAATTTCCCGAATTTTCTAATTTTCTAATTTTCTAGTGTTATATTGCCCTATTTTATTTATCCTGGCCAGGGCTATCACCTCTGAGCCTTAACCTTTTTTGCCACCCAAAACAGTACAGACCACTCCATCTCAATCCCAACTCCAATGTTAGAGTCTTTAGTTGCTAACATCCTCAACCGGACACTGGGTGCTTATCTGGAAAACTTCGATCCGAATCAGTTGAATATCGGTATTTGGTCTGGTGATGTTACTTTATCTAATCTTAAACTAAAAGCTGAATCTTTAGACAAATTGGATCTACCAATCGATTTGAAATGTGGTCATTTAGGCAATCTAACCATGCAGATCCCATGGTCCAATTTGAAATCTAAACCGGTTAAAATTCTAATCCAAGACTGCTATCTTTTAGCGTGTGCAAAATTACCAAATTCTTACAATCAAGAAGATGAAGAAGCAAAGGAATTGAGAATAAAAAGAAAGAAATTAGATGATTTATTACTCATCTCAAATCAAACAGATGTGAATCCAGATGACCAATTGAAAAATCAAACTTTCACTGATTCTTTGGTCTCTAAAGTCATTGATAATTTACAAATCACCATTAAGAATATTCATATAAGATACGAAGATTTCAATTGCTATACTAAAAATCCATATTCTTTTGGTTTTACACTAGATGAATTGTCTGCCGTAAGTACAGATGGTAATTGGATTGCCAACTTCATTGAAAATGTTTCTACAGTTTCAAGAAAATTAATGCTCTTAAAATCATTAACAGTATATTTAGATACTTCAATGACACATCTGACTTCTGCTTATTCGGATGATAAAAATGAAATGTTAGAGAAGTTGAAAGATTGTATTATTTTAGCCTCATCTGATAATTCATCTGTGGAGTACTTATTACGACCAGTTTCAGGGAAAGGTCATTTAACATTAAACAAATTAGGACCAACTGATGAATCTCCTCATTATGATTTGCAATTATTCTTTGAACAATTTAGAATCAACTTGAATAGATTACAATATTGTAATATTCTTGAAACTACAACACAAATGACTTATTTCAAAAAAACTCTCAAATTCAAAAAGAATTGTCCTGATTGTACAATCGAAGAAGATCCCTATAAATGGTTACAGTATTCTTTCAAAACAATATATGATGAAATTCATGAAAAAAATTATAAAAAAACATGGGGATATATCAAAAAGAGAAGAGATCAAAGGAAGCAATATATTCCATTATGGAAGAAATTTTTAACAGATGAGAATTCATTGACTTTAACTGAAAAGAAGGAATTAAATGAGTTGGAAACAAAGTGTTCTTTTGAAGATTTGAAATTCTATAGATCATTGGCTAAACTACAATACAGAAAGGAATTTAAAGTATTACCTCATAATAAATCATCTAAAGAAGCCAATAAAGGCGGTTGGTTTTCATCATGGTGGAGTACATCAAAACCAGAGGACGAAATTACAACGGACAGTAATGAAGATAATGGTAACAACGAAAATACAAATAATCCATCAAATATTAAAATTACAAGTGAACAGATCAATGAGTTTTACGATGCAATTGAATTTGATGAATCGAAAACTTTATCGGATACTTTAGACGTACCCAGAGAACGTGTTAGGATCTCTGTTGATTGTAAGTTGAATACAGGCTCGTTTATTATAAGGCAAAATAAGGATTCAAATAATTTAGCAGAATTTGTTTCTCAAGGTTGTCATGTCGAATTTTTACAAAGAAAAGATTCGGATTTTATTAGTTTCAAATTAAATAAGTTTTCTGTTGAAGATGGTGCCAATGACACACTATATAAACACATAGTCAGTGTTAAACAAATCACTTCGGATGCAATAAATGATGAAGATGAGGATTTATTTAGTGAAGATCCTTTCTTTCAAGTTTCTTTTGAAAATAATCCTTTGAATAATATTGCAGATTCGGAATTATTAGCAAAATTAAGTAGTATGACGATTTTCCATAACACTAGATTTATTGAGTCAATTTATCATTTTTTCACACCCCCAAGAGCTCATGTCGATACAATTGGCTCACTTATGAATGCAGCAAATTCAACAATTCATGATTTCACTAATCAAACTAAAATTGGATTACAATATGCCTTTGAAGAACACAAAACCATGAATTGTAAAATGGATTTACAAGCTCCATTAATTATTTTACCCATCAATCCAACTAAATGGAACTCTCCAGTTGGAATTTTGGATGCTGGTCATATTAGTATTGTTAGTGATCTTATTAGTAAAGAAAAATCACAACAAATAAAAAACGATAAAAAGGATAATTATACTGAAGATGACTGGAAAAATTTAAATACTTTCATGTTTGATAAATATAATCTAACTTTACAAGATGCGCAAATTTTAATTGGTCCAAATATAAAATCAACTATTGAACAATTACATTCAACTGATGAAAAAGAAGCTTTAATTTTAGATCAACTTAATATGAAATTTGTCATTGAGTTGTCAATCATACCATCATTCCTTGATTTACCAAAAATGAAAATAAGTGGTGATGTTCCAAGATTTGCTGCAATGTTAAGTGATTATCAATATAAAATTTTCATGGAATTGCTAGAAGTTTCTATTCCTAATTTTGATAATATTAATTTTTTTAATGCTGATGATGATGATGATAATGGTAATGATTCTGATCTAGATGAATTTTCAGATGCCCAAACTTTTTTCACAAATGATAATGTAATTGATAAAATTGAAAATTCATCGGATTTAAATACTGATGTTAAAGTAAACGATTTATCAGCGTCAACAGTAAGTCAGTCTGCAACATTAAATCAACACAATATTGAATTTAACTTTACAATGGATTTGATTATGTTATCATTAAAGAGATGTTCAAATACTTCGACTTTTGAAGCTGAAACATTAGTTGACTTGGTTGGAGATAAATTACAATTGAAGCTTTTTCAAACTGAAAGACAAATGCATGTTGATGTATTACTGGCCGATTTATCAGTTAACGATCATATTGAAACCTCCAATATTGATGATTTCAAAAAATTAATTGGTTCAAAAAAAAGTGCTAAAAGTAATAATTCCGATGAAAATTTATTTGCTGTTAACTATACTAAAACTTTAAGATATGCAAATTTTAAAGGCGAAGTTATTGAATGTTTTGATCAAGATATTAAACTAGACATTTCTGATTTCCAAATAGTTATCACAAGAAAATCACTTTTAACATTAATAAATTACTCTTTGAATACTTTTACTGATCCACTGACAGAAATTCCGTCCGACAAACTTCGTCATAATAATGAAGAAAATATTGACGCCCCCGTACATGTTAATCTTGATATCAACTTGAAAAGTATTAATTTAATTTTGAATGATGATGGTATTAAAATAGCTACTTTGGTCCTTGAAAAAGCAGATGTCAGTCTTTTCATATTACCTGAAAGTATGCGTGTGAAGGCCAAAGTTGGTGGATTAAACTTGGTTGATAATGACACTTACAATGGTAGAGAGTTAATTAGCATTCAAGGTGATGATTTAGCGGATTTATATTACGAAACATACGATGTTGAAACTAATAAATTACCATATGCATCAAAATTTACATTTGAAACTCGTTCAATGGTTGTTATGTTTATTGAAGATTCATTTGCCAAGATTTATAGCTTTTTAAGTCAATTTCAAAAAATGAAATACATTTATGATACTGCAAGAGATGCTGCATTAAATCAAGCAAATAATGTTGAATATCCCAACAACATGAAATTTGATGTTTTAGTTCGTGCACCAATTTTTGTTTTCCCTAAGTCTGTTGATCCAGTTAATGACTTATATAACAGCATCACTTTCAATCTTGGGGAAATTCATACTTATAATGATTTCACAGAGAAAGATGGTGTTTATTTGAATATAATCAAAGCAGGTTTAGCAAATACAAAGATTTTATCAAGCTTTATTGTTGATAATGATGAAATTCAAGATCTAGAAATTATTGATAAGCTAGATATTGATTTTGATATTGACTATTATGATGGTGATAAATTGGCTAGACCGTCAATGATTATAAATGGTAATCTTGTTGGAAATGAAATGAAGCTAACAGAACTCCAAGCTTTTAATATTATTCAAGTATTTCAAAGTTTTCCAAGAATTTTTAAAGATGCACCCGTTAATGACGAAGATTTAGAAGAAATTGCAAATGACGCTACCGATGCTAATATGTTGATTTCAAAACAAATATCTTCTGAAGAAGTGAAAATTACTTCAGCTATACTGGAAAAGACTCAAAACGAAATTCTCTCAGCTAAGTTAGATGACTCTGTTAAACCTGAAAATGGTATTTCAATTGATTTCACTTTTAATCTTCCAACTCTTGGCTTAACAATTTATAATAACACATGCCACACAACTGATATTTCTGATAAACAACTTTCAAATTTTTCATTGAACAACTTGGGTATCAAATTCCAACAATTAGATAACGGAGATTTTAAATCTGATATACACGTTAAATCTTTTACTGTCAAAGATCAAAGATCTACTAATGTTAATGCTTTCAAAGATATTATTCCTGAAGTCACTCACAGCGAATACCAATTTATGGCAAACATTAAATCTATTGATCATGCTAAAACTGTAAATTTAACCATTGATAACCCTCAAGTTTGTTTGGTTATGGACTACTTGTTTGCATTGAAATCATTTGTCGATTTTGCAACACATCATCCAAAACTTCCAGTTGACCAATATTTTGAAAACATGAAATCCATTGATGATGTTTTAGATTCTGAACAAGATAAAAAAATTGCCGAATTTGGAAATAATGATAATGGAAGTGAAAATGATCCATTAATTCCAATCGATTATAATATCAGTGTTGTTGATCCATCAATTGTCTTATTAGCCAATCCAGAGAATCCAGATTCTGAAGCAGTTATTTTTAAGATCAGTCAATTGGTTTTACATATTAGTGAACTTACTGAAGTAAAAGCAGATGGCATCGGTATGTTTTTATGTAAAATGTCTTCAGATACATCGAATAACTTGAGAATCTTAGATGATTTTTCATTTAATTTTCTTTTGGATTCAAGAGGTTCAAATTCAACATCTTATTTGACCACGATTACATCTAACATAGAACCGTTACTTTTAAGATTGTCCTTACGTGATATTTATCTTGCACTTGAAATTTTTAATAAAGCTTCGGCGATGTATAACGAAGCAAGTACTGTTGATGAGCATCAAGAACTTCCACATGCCGCTTCACTTTCTGATGATATTAATAAGAAGATCACCAAATATGCACCATCAATAATATCATCATTGTCTAAGGCTTCACATGGTGCTAAATCCGTTAATAATAACACTGAACCAACGGTAATAGTTAAGGGTGAACGCTTGAAAGTTAATTTTCAAGGTTTTAGAGTGGTTTTAATTGGCGATGTTCATGAATTACCAATTTTAGATTTTAATGTGGATGCCTTTGAACTGAACGCAAAAAATTGGTCTACTGAATTGGAAGCAGACACACAATTCAGATCTTTGGTTAATATTTTTAATTATTCCTTATCCGAATGGGAACCTTTATTAGAGCCATGGTCCTTTGCAATTCATACTGATAGATCGACCAATGGCAAATTTTCCATTAATGCTGTTTCTAGAGAAACTGCTGAATTCACAGTCACCTCGAGATCTATTGCTATGCTTTCACACTTTGCTAACTTACTCAGCGAAAGGGCTGAATTAAAATCCCGTGGTGAAGATTCACCATATAGAATTATCAATGAGACTGGTTATGATCTTAATATTTGGATAGATGATGGAAGTTTGGAAGGTGAAGACAGAAGACAGCTAACTTTAATCAAAGATCAACAGACTTTGCCGTGGTCATTTGAAGATTGGCGTGTTGTTCGTGAACGTTTAACCATTAATACTAATATTAATTTCATTGGTGTTGAATTTATCGACTCACTTTATGAGCCAATCAGAAAGTTATCTTTGAAATCCGAAGGTGATGAAGTTTTCATGCTTGAGCCATTATTAAATAACCAATATCATAATAGATTAGCATGCGAAATTACATTGGCCGAAGATAAAGTTAAAGAGGTATGTTTAAAATCAACTATTTCAATTGAAAATTTCACGCCAACTCCAATTCACGTTGGCATTGGTAATTATGATGGTGAATTTGTTGTAGATAGAGAAATTGTTGTTCAAGCTGGTAAAAAATTAGCATTACCAATCGATTTTGTTTATCAGGGTAAGATAGCTGTCAGACCTGCAACAATCACTGAAATATTTGGTTGGTCGTATGCAAAACTACAAGGTAGAAATAGTATTGTTGATATGAAATGGGAAACTATTAGGGACCATGATTTACTTTTAGAATGTCCAAGAATCGAAAAAAATGGACCTGCAGACTATTATTACTTTAGAGCTCATGCAGAGTATGATAAAGAAGAAGCTCTTAATCAAATGTATCCACATATGACTATTTACATTTCACCACCATTGGTTATTGAAAACCTATTACCATTTGATATTGATTGGAAGCTTTTTCAAAAGGGACCAAAGAAATGGAACGATTCATTAAAGAGGGGTGAAAATTGTTCGGTTCATGTGGTTGATATGAATTATAGTGTGGTTATGAAAATTGATGTTTTAGGTTCTGGGTTTGGAATTTCTGCAGCTTCTATTGTCAACACTGCAAACGATATTACTACAGTTGATAAAGAAATAATGCTCAAAAGTTCAAATGGTCAAAGATTAAGTCTTAGATTGTTTTATTCAACTGATCCTAAATATGGTACTAAAGTCTCGATTTATTCTCCATACTTAGTTGTTAACAGAACTGGTAAAGATCTTTATGTTATTGATAATTTCAACACGTTGTGTTCGAAAGCAAGAAATAATTCGAGTGGTGAAGATGAATATCCTGACATGTTTTCATTTAGTATGGAGAATGAAGGGTTTGCATTTCTCAAAGGTAATTTAGAAACTAATACAATTCAACTTAAGGTTGAAGATTCTCATCCAAGTGACAGCTTCAGTATTGATAAAATCGGACAATCATTTGCAGTTAAGGTTGGATCAAAATCTAAAATGTACGAAACCGATGTTGGTATTCACATTTCTGAAGGTTTAGGTATATATAACCTGACAAAGGTGATTATAGTAACTCCTAGATATATTATTAAAAATGATTTATCTTTGCCAATTACTGTCGGACTTGCTAATATTAATAAATCAATTAACATTGATGCTGGTGGTACATCACCAATTTACAGCTTGCCATCATTTGGCGATAAACAGTTGAAGATTGGATTTGAAAAGGGTAGTGAAAATATGTCAGCTGCATTTGTTGTTAATAATATTGGAGAAATTTATTTACGTGTTAAACGACTAAATTCAAATGCTCATATGTTATTAAGAATTGTCATCAGCACAGAACATGCAACTATCTTCATTAATGTCTTAGATGCAAATAATTTATGGCCATATTCAATTAGAAACTTTAGTGATCAAGAGTTTTTCATATACCAAGCAGATCCTTACATTGATAAGGATGGTAACAGAATTTCAGATGCTAAATTCCAACCCGTGTTTTATAAAATTCCAGCAAAAAGTGTTATGCCATATGCATGGGATTTTCCTGCTGCTGAAGTTAAAGAATTGGTTTTAAGATGTGGAAACAGAGAAAGATATATTCAACTTGCTGAAATTGGTTCATTGATGCCAATGAAAGTTAAAAAAGATGCTGGACCTGATCAAATTTTTGATTTGAATGTCATTGCTGATGGTCCAGTCCAAGCATTGATGATTTCTGAATATGATGCAAAAACTAGTATGTATCAATTAAAAGAAAATAAAACTTCTTCTTCTTTATCATCAACTGGCACAGTTAAAAATGATGAGTTTGAAACAACCGTTAAGGATGAAAATTATTACTTCAGTATTATTTTGAACTTTGAAGGTGTTGGAATTTCATTAGTTAATACCAAAGGACAAAATTATGATGAGTTATGCTATACAACAATTAGAGGTGTTGAACTACACTATAATGAATCTGACATTTATCAAACTGCGAGCTTGAAGACAAAATGGTTACAAATTGATAATCAATTATACACCAGTATTTTTCCTGTTCTTCTATATCCAACTATAATACCTAAATCAAGTTATGATTTGAACGAACATCCAGTATTTTCAACTTCTATTGCAAGATTGAAGGATACAACACATGGCGTTAATTATATTAAATTTGCTACAATTTTATTACAAGAATTATCGTTACAAGTTGATGAAGACTTCCTTTGGACTTTACTGGATTTCTCCAAGATTCCAGGAGCGTCATGGAATTCTGATGATAAAAATGAATTATGGGATAAAGATTTGGAAATTCCTGAACCACCAACAATTAGGTCAACTGATGATTTGTACTTTGAAGCATTGCATTTACAACCATTGCAATTCAATTTGTCGTTTGTTATGGGAGAAAGAAGTAAACGTAACAAACATATGGCTACACAAAATGCATTAACTGTTGCAGTTGATATTTTAACCATGGCAATTGGTAACATAAATAATGCACCAGTGAGATTATCTGCATTATTATTGGAAAATATCAGAACGCCAATACCATATTTGATTCAAAATATTTCAGAACACTATAAACAGGCATTCCTATATCAACTATATAAAGTTTTGGGATCTGCTGATGTTCTTGGTAATCCTGTTGGGTTATTCAATAATATCAGTTCAGGGGTTATGGATATATTTTATGAACCTTATAAAGGTTATATAATGACCGATAGACCACAAGAATTGGGCATTGGTTTGGCAAAGGGTGGTTTGAGTTTTTTGAAAAAGTCTGTTTTTGGTGTTAGTGATAGTGTTTCAAGATTTACTAATTCAATGGCTAAGAATATGACAGTTGCAACCCTGGATAAAAATTTTCAAGAGAGAAGAAGATTGTTGAGGCAAAACACGAGAGCATTTAATAGACCAGCTGATGGATTGTCACTTGGTGCAACATCATTTTTGACGGGTATTTCAAGTGGTCTTGCGGGATTGGCAACGGCACCAGTGGAAGGCGCAGCCAAAGAAGGTGCTAGTGGATTCCTCAAAGGTCTGGGTAAGGGATTGTTGGGATTACCAACAAAGACTGCTACTGGTATGTTTGATTTAGCTAACAATATTAGTGAAAGTATCAAGAATACCGCAACAGCATTTGATGGTGAAGGAGTTGAAAAGGTAAGATTACCAAGATTTATCCCATACGATGGCTCAATTATAAAATATTCGAAGAAGGACTCACAAGGACAGTATTGGTTAAAAAAATGTAGTAACGGTAAATACTTTAATGACAAATACTTGGCACATATTCTTTTACAAGGAGGAGATTATGCATTCATTATAAGTTTCAATAGAGTTTTGTTGGTTCAAGTGTTTGATCTGGTTGTTGCCTGGCAAGTTCCTTTAGAAGATATTATGAACATTACATTGGAAAAAGCGGGTATCAAAATTAAAACTAAAAAGGTTGATGAAAGTGCAAGATTTGTTGCATTAAGTGATAAGAGTGATAAGAGATATATATATTCACAGATTGCAATTGCAGTTAATGAATATAATAAACACTGTATAATTGCATTATAGGTGTATGGCATTCATATTTACAGAAGCATTTATGTGTATATTTTATTTACAGCTAAATTGATTTATTGATTTATATTGTAGAAAAGATGTTCAGAATTGTTGAACCTTTTGTTGAGATTGTTAATGAATTTAGTAGCAGTTTGCAAACCAATTCCTTCGACGTTTACCTTTTCAACGTTAATCCATCCATGGGGAACCTTAATATCTAAGGAATTATCTGGTAATAGATTAAAACTACCATTCTGAATAGATGGATCATTTGGAGTTTGTGATTCTTTTATATTTGGTAGCGTAATACGTTTATAGTTAACCAGATTATCCTTAGAAGTATGAGATTTGAAAGTGTATAAAGTACCAATTGCATTTTGAGCTCTGATTATACTAGTAACAGATGAACTCTCCCATTTGATTTGACGTTCCGTTGGTTTGATCTTATAGGCATATGAATAATTTATTGATGGTTTAATTATTTTATATGATGGATTGGATGGATCATATAATTGATTCACCAATATCCCATTTAATAACTTGCCACCTATACTTGCAAGCTTATCAGATAGAGAAATATATGTTTCATCTGGACTCATACCTAAGGATTCCTGAGCCAATATATCACCTTTATCAAATTCTGTGGGATGTAGATTCTGCACTGATACACCCGTAACAATGTCATTATTTAGCAAGGCACGTTGTAATGGAGCTGGTCCTGAATATTTTGGTAATAGTGACGGATGTACATTCAACCCTGGGAACGATAACTTATTTAGGAATGATGATGGAATCAATTTACCGTATGAAACAGCAATTGCCAAGTTATATGGTGGTAAAGATGCAAAGTCACTTTTTGTATCAACTCTTAGCAAGGGTAAACTGTTATCAACTGCAAATTTAGAGATTGGTACATCCTTCAGTTGTTTCAAGCCACGACCTGATGGTTTGGGATGACGTGTGATTATGTCAATGTGGGAGATGTGAGGAGGGAGTGGAAGAATTTGTTTTAGACACTGTATACTGAAATGGTCCGAGCCAAAAAAAGCAAGACGCATAGGTGATGTATTTAAGTTTATGTGTGTTTTTTCGAATACATATTGACTACAATCTCCTTTATAAAAAGAAAAGAAAAAAAAGAAAAAATGCAAAATTCATGTCCCAACTGACAGTTTCGCTATGATAAGTTTTTTTTAAAGATCAACACTTTAATTTTTCAGTTTTAGTGAGTCACCAATGGCAAAGCTGCACTTCTTTCTTCTTCTTCTTCTAAAACAACCAAATAATGTCTGTCCAAATAAGAGAAGCATTTGTCAAAGCACAAGAAGAACAAAGAAACGCACTTGTAACTTTTGTTACTGCCTGTTTTCCGGAAGAAAACGATACCGTTGATGTTTTACTCGGTTTACAAAAAGGTGGAGCAGATGTCATTGAATTAGGTGTTCCATTCTCTGATCCAATCGCTGATGGTCCTACTATTCAAGTTGCAAACGTTGCTGCTATTAACAACGGTTGTACTGTTAAAAAGTGTCTGCAATTAGTCAAAGATGCAAGAACCGCTGGTGTCACTATTCCAATTGTTCTTATGGGTTACTACAATCCAATACTTAAATACGGTGAAGAAGCTTTTGTTAAAGAAGCAGCAGATGTTGGTGCTAACGGTTTTATTGTTGTTGATTTACCACCTGAAGAAGCAATCAAATTTAGAAATATCTGTAAATCCAATGGCTTATCTTTTATCCCATTAGTTGCACCATCAACCACCGATGATAGATTAAAGATCTTAGCTGAAATTGCGGACTCTTTCATTTACGTTGTTTCAAGAATGGGTACTACTGGTGCTGGTGTTAGTGTCACTGCATCTGTTGGTCCATTATGTGATCACATTAGAACTTTCACCGGCAACACGCCATTAGCTGTTGGTTTTGGTGTTTCTACAAGAGAACATTACCTAAGTGTTGGTGAACATTCTGACGGTGTCGTCATTGGTAGTAAAATTATTAATCTTTTACAAGAAGCTAAACCTCAAGAAAAGAGCAAGGCTGTTGAAGAATTTGTCAGATCAATCATGTCTGGTGAAGGTAAAAACACTTACTCAAAGGCTAAAATTTCATTAGAATCTAACTTAACAACCCCTCAATTCAATGAAGCGCATAAACATAGTCCTACCTTTGGTGCATTTGGTGGTCAATATGTTCCTGAATCACTACATGCATGTTTAAAGGAGCTAGAAGATGCGTTTGAAAGTGCCATTGCAGATCCAACATTCTGGGATGAATTTCATGCATTATATGACTATATTGGTAGACCTTCTTCTCTACATAAAGCTGATAGATTGACTGAATATGCTGGTGGTGCTGAAATCTGGCTTAAGAGAGAAGATTTGAATCATACCGGTTCACACAAGATCAACAACGCATTGGCACAAATTTTAATTGCTAAAAGATTAGGCAAGACTGAAATTATTGCAGAAACCGGTGCTGGTCAACATGGTGTTGCAACTGCAACTGCTTGTGCAAAATTCGGTTTAAAATGTACTGTTTATATGGGTGCAGAAGATGTTAGGAGACAAGCTCTTAATGTTTTTAGAATGAGAATTTTAGGTGCAAATGTTGTTGCTGTTAAAAATGGTACTCAAACTTTAAGAGATGCAACATCCGAAGCTTTCAGAAACTGGGTTACAAACTTGAAATCAACTTACTATATTGTCGGTTCTGCAATTGGCCCACATCCATATCCAACTTTAGTTAGAACTTTCCAATCTGTTATTGGTCAAGAAATCAAAAAGCAATTCATGAAATTGAATGATGGTAAACTACCAAACTTAATTGTTGCCTGCGTTGGTGGTGGTTCAAACTCCACCGGTACATTCTCACCATTCGAAAACGATTTAGATGTCAAATTGTTAGGTTGTGAAGCTGGTGGTTCGGGTATCGACAGTGATTATCATTCTGCTACTTTAACAGTTGGTCAACCAGGTGTCTTCCATGGTGTGAAAACTTACGTTTTACAAGATAGTGACGGACAAGTTCATGATACTCATTCAGTTTCTGCAGGTTTGGATTACCCAGGTGTTGGTCCAGAATTAGCATACTGGAAAGATTCAGGTAGAGTTGATTTCATTGCAGTTACTGATGCACAAGCGCTTTTAGGTTTCAAATTATTATCACAATATGAAGGAATTATACCTGCATTAGAATCATCACATGCTGTTTACGGTGCAGTTGAAGCTGCAAAGAAAATGTCTAAGGATGAAACCATTGTTATTACCATATCTGGTAGAGGTGATAAAGATGTTCAAAGTGTTGCTGAAGTTTTACCAAAGTTAGGTCCCGAAATTGGTTGGGATTTAAGATTTCAATCTGGTGAAGATGCAAGTAAATAAATTATGAAAATAGAACTTTTAAACTAAATGCATTTTTTCATTTTCATTTTTTTTCAGGTTGTAACCACCAAAATAAAATAATGTGTACTGCGTAATCCCCTAAGGTTTTTACTCTTAATTGTATGTAACTAAACTCTCATTTTATCAATAAGAAAAATCATGAAAAGTGCGCATCAAATTTTTTGGAAATTTCATATCAGTAGTAGTACTTTTTATAACACTAAATAAAGTTTCTTCTCTAACAATAATGTCATTTTCCCATGTTGAAGAACTGGGAATATCAGAAACTTTGGGGACAACAACAATAGCAAGTATATATATAGATGATGACGATAAAAATCGTGATAACATAAATGTCAATCTCAAATTTCCAACTTTTGAAACATCCACAAATAAATTGAACTATAAATTCAAGAAAAGAATTACAACAAATCACTGGTTAACTGATAACAATACAAATTTTAATAACGTTGAATTATTTAATAATTTTAATTCTTCACTAATAAGTACGCAAATTGGTCCAAACTCAAAAGCTACAGCATCGAATACAGAATCGACTACATGTTGGAATCCAAATATTGGTAAGCTATCAAACATTTTTATACTTGAAAGCACCAAATTTATCATATTTGTATCAGGAGACAAGAGTAATATTTTGAATATTTACGAAGTTATGGAAAAACATGGTATTTTCAAATTTCAAAAACTTTCCAAGATTTCATTATATTCAAAAATTTTTCAAATTTCAACATATGATAATGGTGATAACACTTTAATATTAATTCGTGGATTGACTACCGTTAATATTTTAAAATTTAGGAAAATTAGAGGAGGTAGATTCATTGTTACAAAAATTTTTAAGTTTGAAAAGAACGAAAAATGGTGTGAGTTTGCTGACTCGTGTATGTATGTTTCAAAAACAGCAATTAAATTAGCAATCATTGATTATATAGGGAAATTCATATTGTTATCATCAAACAATTCGGATAGTTTACAATTTTCTAAATATGAATTAAAGTATGAAACTATTTACGATCCTGTGGAATTGTCAAACTTTAAAAAATTATTATTTATTAATGAGTCGAGACTATTGTTAATTACAAGATCACAAGTTCATGAATATAAATTAGATAAAGAGCGGTTGTTGTGTCTTGTATGTGCTGGTACATGGACTAAAATATTGGATATATCATTAAATGTGAAGAATAATTTGATATACATGTTAACGACAAAGGAAATTATTCTAGTGGATATAAAAAATGGTCATTTTAAAAGAAAATTGGCATGGAAGCATTATTTAAGTGATTCGGATATGTCATTACACATTAACTGGCTTATTCAAGATGATGAGATTGGTGATAGTGATAATAACCACTGTATGATTTCATCAAGACAAATCAATTTTAATTATATTGTTGAATTTGATGTATCAAACTATCGGATCTTAAATCAACCCTACTTGGTATTTCTGAGTGATTTTTTAACTTTGAGTTTGGATTTTATTTCCATTGGTGATCAATATTGGGTTATCAGTACTGACACAAATGGTGCTTGTTTCGGCCTTTTTGAATTTAATGCAAATGGAAATACAGATAATAGAATAATACCGCAAGAAAATAAAGGTATTCACTCCAATGATATTGAAAATGGACAGAAAGAAAAGAATATTTCACACAAATTGTATAAGTCATTAAAAAATTACTATAAATTTCAAAATATTCAAACACCAACAGCTGAGCAAATTACTGAAGCAATTTATGACAAGCTAGATCGTTTTATTGAAAATGATACCCGCTCTCAGATGACGCTATTTCAATTATTAGAAAATATTTGTATACCAAGAAACATCAAAAATATATCGAAAATTGTTGAACACTTAGTTAAAAATGATTTTGAGGATGAGTTGAACTTTAAAGTGAATAAAAATATTCTGAATGTATTTTCAAATTGTTATGAATTAGAAGCAGCATTAACTAATGATAATTTAGCTCAACAATCGATCGCAATTTATAACTTTTTCAAGGCTACAACTCATGTTGATTTTCAATCCGATTTAACCTTTTATTCATTTATCACTTCTATCGAAATATGGAAAACTAGAAAAAGTTTAGGAACAAATTCACTTGAACTGGAAGTTGAGAATCATTTAGATGATTTACAATCTGACTATCGAAAAATGATTGATTCTTTTGAAACCGATTTTAATGTTGTTGGTATTTATGATGACAATAATGATACTGATAGTGCCAAGTTTTCAAAAAATGATCCATTTATGACATCGTTGATCAATATGCCAACAGTTTCTATTTCTCAAGGAACATCCATGCAAAATAACTACAAAAGAAATAGAAATAAAATTAAAAAAAGATTACCAAAATCACAATATTCACAACTTTCACAATCTGAATACTCACAATCTGAATATTCACAGTCTGAACCTGAATCACAGTTCCACTATTCACAACCAGCTTCACAGTCGCAATCACAGTCACAATCACAATCACAATCACAATCACAATCACAATCACAATTTTCCATCGGATTTAGTCAATCGCAATCAAAAGGTCCAAAACGTAAGAAAAGACGTACTGGTTTTTGAATTATGTGAAATATATTATGTAAAATTTTAGATATTAAGTACTAAACATTTGTAAATTATGAAATATTTTAGAATCTTCGGAAATTTCAAATTTCCAATTTTAGAGCTAAAGATTAAAAATTCATGTCGAGATTTAGTCACGGTAACTATTCATGCATTATTCTTTATTACACAACAATGATTGTCAATATCTGGATATTCATATTTACATTGATCAGATTTTCGGTATCTTCTGACTCTATTTCTGAACAGTATGAAAAAATAAACAGAAATTCATTGAACTGGGGTCCATATAGATCAAATTTATATATTGGAATTAATCCACGTATACCAGATACAATATTAACTGGACTATTATGGTTTCCAGCAGATACATTTCACGGTGTCATGTTATCTAAACATGCGTGTGATCAAAATCATAACGTGAGAAAATTTGGGTGGACAAAGTATGATCCAAGGTTTGGTGGACTAGAACAAATTTTTGATAATGATTCAAAACTTGAGTTAAGCTCGGAATTTGTGAAGACAGATGATGGTTTAAACTGGGCATTGAGAATTAAAGGTAAGACTGATACTCCAGATTCTGTTCACTCGATTGTCTTTTATTCTGGTTTATATGAAGATGATGAAAACAGTAAAATGGATTTAGAAAACGAACTATTTGAAGATTCTAATAATTTAATTGAAGATGATGAACGAATCGTATTGAATGGTAAAATGGACAAATTAGGAGGTGATTTCAAAATTGAAGTGATTGAAAATGCTAAAAATGTCAAAGCAGAAAGTAATACACTTGATGATAAATCATATGATCCAGCATTAACTCATTATTTATCATTACGCGTACCGAATGAGGAAATGTGGAAAGCCAGTGAAATATTCTGGTCAATTGTAAAATTCAATGTTGAAGAATTAGAAAGTATAAATAAACCATCATATGAAGCTTCACCAATTGAATTGTTTCAACTCAGAAATTCGGCATCATTCAAAGGTAATTTACATTTTATTCAAAAAACATTTGTTGGAAATTTCCAATTTGATATTGTTTTTAATGCTGAAGATTCCGATGACAAAATTGAGTTTGACACGTTAAATGAAAAAATTGCAGAAACATATGAGTTAATTGATAGCAAGTTTACCAAAAAATTCCAATTAAATGCACCATTTAATACAAATGAATATGTTAATTTTGCAAAGGAAATTTTATCACAATTATTAGGTGGTATTATCTATTCATACGGTAATCAAAAAGTTGATAGAAATGCATTCGTTGATGATGTTAAGTTTTCACATGCACATTTAAATGGGTTAGATGAAGGGCCATATGAATTATTTACATGTGTTCCAAGTAGACCTTTTTTCCCAAGAGGTTTTTATTGGGATGAGGGATTTCATTTATTACCAATTTTGGAATATGATTCTGATTTAACATTAGAAATTGTTAAAAGTTGGTTTTCATTAATTGATGATAATGGTTGGATTGCAAGAGAACAAATTTTAGGTGAAGAATCAAGAAGTAAAGTTCCTGATGAATTTACTGTTCAGAATCCAAATATTGCAAATCCACCAACATTAATGTTAATTTTCAGTGAATTATTGAATAATGCAAATAAATTAAATCTTGAAAAGAAGCAACAAGGTGGTGAGTTCAAATTATATGATACCAAAAAACTGAAAGATTCATTAGGTGATTTACAT
Organism: Pichia sp. NRRL Y-12827; assembly: GCA_030570315.1. Taxonomy (NCBI): domain Eukaryota; kingdom Fungi; phylum Ascomycota; class Pichiomycetes; order Pichiales; family Pichiaceae; genus Pichia; species Pichia sp. NRRL Y-12827. The sequence goes on from JAJLVN010000051.1 coordinate 21,939, forward strand.
ATGGAACACCCAGAATTGATGATTGATTATGCAGAGGAAATCTACCCAAGTTTACAAAAACATTATGAATGGTTTAGAAGAACACAACGGGGTAATGTTGAAGATTTAGATAGGAGTTACTATAATAATGAAGAAGTTTATCGTTGGAAAGGTAGAACTAAAGATCATTGTTTACCAAGTGGTATTGATGATTATCCAAGATGTGAAGCTGACATTGGTGAATTAAATGTTGATTTACTATCATGGATGGGTATTATGACTAGATCTATGATTGAAATATCACAATTACTAGAAAAATTTGATGATTCTAAAATCTATACCGAAAGATATAATGCTATCATTAAAAACTTGGATGATATTCATTGGAATAAAGATGCCAACATGTATTGTGATGTTACTGTCGATGATGATGATATGGACATTTTTGAATGTCATGAAGGTTATATTTCAATCATGCCATTTATTCACAGATTGATTCCAAATAATGAAAGTAATAAACTAGTCTCAATTATCAATAGTTTGTTGGATACTGAAAAACTTTGGACTGATTATGGTATTAGGTCATTATCTAAACAAGATGCTGCTTTTCATAAAGGAGAAGATTACTGGAGAGGTCATATTTGGATTAATATAAACTATTTGGCGTTGGAAGCATTATATTATTATGGCTCCCAACAAGATATTGATGAAGAAGTTAGGCAGATTGCAAATAAAGCATACATCAAATTAAGAGAAAATATAGTTACTAACGTTTATAATCAATATCAAAAAACAGGATATGCATGGGAACAATATAATGAAGAAACTGGTGATGGACAAAGAACCAGACATTTTCTTGGGTGGACTTCATTAGTCATTTTAATGATGAAAATGCCAAAAGAACTTTTTTAAGTAGGCAAATGAGATCCATATCTTTTAGCTGAGCCGCTACTCTTTCATTTTTATTATTTATAGAGTCTATACAAATATAATTGGATAAACACTATAAAATGTCTAAAGCTAAAGTGGAAAAGTTAAATGCTGTTGACGGTATGTAAATGAGCTTGAAATCGATTGTGAAAAAAATTACTAACATAAACTCTTTATTTTGTAATAAAAGCAAGAAATATAATTATTGAATACATGGAAAAAGAGTATAGGCCATATGGTATTACCGATTTAGTTCTTAATTTACATAATAAAATAAGTAAGCCGTTAATGACCAAGATATTGGATGAGCTAGTTGATGAAAATAAAATGATTGTTAAAAGATATGGTAAGTTATCATTTTATTGTTATTGTGAACGTAAATGTGATGAGAAGACCAAAAATATAAGTTTGGAAACTTTAAGGGCAATTAATGAAGAAATACGTTTGTTCAGTAGTGATTACTCTGAATGTAAAAAAGGTAAATACTTATTCTTGTTTTAATACTAATAAAAATGAAAGACAAATACTAACATTGAATTGTACTTTTCTTCTTAAATACAGCCATTACAACATTGAAATTTGAACCTACGGATACAGAGCTTGTTCAACAATTAGAGTTATTAAAGAAAACAAATTCCAAATTATTAGAAATTTTACGTATTAATGACTCCAAAGATACTGGTAAACTAGATGATACGAAGTTGAAAGAAAGTAAAGAGCAGGAGAAAAAAACGATTAATGATTATAAAAAGATCAAAAAAATTCATAACGAAATCATTCAAACATTAAAAGAAGGCATTGATAATTTCAAAGAAAAATCAGTATGTATACCTACTATTATCCTTGTACTAATTCAAATACTAACATAATTTAAACATCTATCACAGGAAGAACTTGGACTTGAGACAATTCCCGCCATTGAGCAAACCCTCGCTTAGTAAGAAAGTTAGAAGCACGTGCTTTATTTGAGGGTTTTATTTGCTGTTTTTTCCAATTTTTCAAACAATTTGCGTCTCTTGCGAGAATCACCAATTCTCAATCTGAAAAAAAAGAGATATGTTACTATAGCTGTAATAGTGAAGTGCTGAATTTTATAACACCCTTTCTAAAATCTTTTATTTGTTAAAACAACCCAATTTTAATCTTTAAAGATGGCTCCAAAAGGTAAGAAGGTTGCACCAGCACCATTAGCATCAAAAGGTTCTAAATCTGCATCTGCAAAGAACCCATTATTCGAATCAACTCCAAAGAACTTTGGTTTAGGTCAAGCTATTCAACCAAAGAGAAACTTATCTAGATTCGTTAAATGGCCAGAATATGTTAGATTACAAAGACAAAAGAAGATTTTATCTTTAAGATTAAAGGTTCCTCCAGCTATTGCACAATTCTCTAATGTTTTAGACAAGAACACTGCAGCTGAAACTTTCAAGTTATTAAACAAATATAGACCAGAAACTACTGCTGAAAAGAAGGAAAGATTAACCAAGGAAGCAGCAGCCATTGCAGAAGGTAAGAATAAGGAAGACGTTTCTGAAAAGCCATATGTTGTCAAATATGGTTTAAACCATGTTGTTGGTTTAATTGAAAACAAGAAGGCTAAATTAGTTTTAATTGCTAATGATGTTGATCCAATTGAATTAGTTGTTTTCTTACCAGCTTTATGTCACAAGATGGGTGTTCCATATGCTATTGTCAAGGGTAAGGCTAGATTAGGTACTTTAGTTCACCAAAAGACCGCCGCTGTTGCAGCATTAGTTGATGTTAAGGCTGAAGATGAAGCTTCATTAGCTAAATTAGTTTCTACCATCAATGCTAACTACACTGAAAAATACGAAGATTCCAAGAGACATTGGGGTGGTGGTATTATGGGTGCAAAGGCACAAGTTAAGATTGCTAAGAGAGCAAAGGTTGATGCACAAGCAGCTGCTAATGCAGCTAAATAAGTTTAATAAAATTTTATTCAATTTATTTACTTGTAAACTTTATAAATATTAATCATAACTGACCGTTCTAAAATGAAGAAAAAGATTTTCGTACCATCGATGTAATACAGTGTAATATAATGTAAGTTTATAATAAGTTAGTTATAAATATAAAATAAATAAGATTTTACGTGAATGAGAGGGTAAATATATAAATATAAATATATGAATATAATGGGCTTTCTTTGATATTTTTAAAAGTAATAAATGAAGAATTTAGTTTGTTTTTGTTTTAGTGAATAATACATGAATGAAATGTGAATGTAGTTGTATAAAAATTATTTTAACTTAGAGAATAATTTTGGAGCAGCACAATCGGTAAGGACATGTTGTAAATGGAAAAATTCTTCAACACAGTCTTCTTTATAGTCTTTATCTGCATAACCTTCTTCTTCTTGTTCTTTGGTAACTCTTTCAACACATTCTTCATAATGATGTAGGTATGGTTTAACTGAAGGAAGTTCGGAACATTCCTTTTTGATTGCATCAAATTGATCTTCACCTTCTTCTTCATCTTCATCTTCATCTTCGTCGTCTTCATCTTCGTCTTCGTCTTCGTTTTTTTCTTCAGATTCTGGTGCTTCTTCTTCACCTTCAACAGATGCATCTACAACTTCTTCAGCTGGCTAGATTTAAAAAAAAAGTTAGGAATAATAAAGATGTTAGTAATTTGAAAATGTAGATAAAATAATAATCAAAATGATAATTATAATAATAACGTGATGCTATTGATGTTAACGAAGTGAGATATTTGCATGAATGAATGGACATAAAAAGTATACTGATAAACAACAATCAAACAAGATAAGACTTGCAAAGTTTCCTAAACTAAATAGACAATGCATCAAATGAGAATAGCACTAAATTGATTCATTCATCCATCCAATCAAACAATTAATCTAGTGATGTCATTCATCCTGTCATATCATTCATTCTGTCATATCATTCATCCAGTCATTGAATCACTTTCTTTGACATCAAGATAGGCAATGACGACACATACTTCTTCAGCATAAGCAACGGAAGGAACTATTGCGTTGATTAATTCAGTAACAAAAGACATGATTAGCAGTAATGGTTATGTAAGTATTAGCGTGATGATACTTTAAATGAATCTGCAATTGGACTATTCTACACTACCACTTTCCATATACCACTATTTTCCTCAAACATGAAAGGATTCGCAGCTGGCGCGTAGAAAACATTTTTTTGTAATGCGAAATTAGAAATCGGCGCTTTTCATTGGCTGAGCGCCCGCCACGTTAGAAAAGCCATTGCGTCGATCGGCCGCTGGAAGAAAAGAGAGGGCTCGGTGTGCCTGCTACAGCGTTAATTATACTATTGGCTATCCTATTAGCTATATTGTTAGATATACTACAAGCTAATACATTAGTCATAGCATTGGAGAAAGCAGAGAGTGTGGGCTGAGCTGGGCGGACAGAGGGTTTATTTCCCCACAGAGCCAAACCTTCGGAGAGCCTATCATGAGCCAGGACGAGACGGAAAATGGAAAGGATGAGGGTCAGGAAAGAGGTTTTGCGAAGAGTAAGAGTGGGTTTGGGGTTAGTTGTTGGTAGTCTCTTTCTTCTTTCTCTTTGTTCTGTTTTGTTCTATTTTATTATATCCTAGAATACCCTCCATTGCGACTAACAAACAACACGGCTCATCAAGTGTCTACTTCATTGGGATTCAATCTTCATTTCATTGTTTCCTCTAGTCCGCTGCGTTTCACATTCAACCGATCTCAATCTCAGTCTCAATCTCGAGTTTCACAAATCACAAATCACCATCTCTCTTCTTTTTCCGCTTTAAAGACTTCCAGATTCCATAATAGATATCTATTACGTGCTTGCTACACATAGAATACTTTCAGCTTCTATTCCATTTGATCTCAAAAGCACTATACTTGAAACAATAATATTCCCTTACTACCGAATTTTTGAATTTCAAAAATTCACTCACTCCAAATTAAAAGCTTAAATCTTAGTATACTTTAAATACCTCACCAAGAGTACATAAATATATAGAAATATATATATACGTTTCCATTCAATTTGATTCATATTACTTATATCTCCCCAATAATGACTGTTGAAAATAACGTTGTAATTGACAATTCAAATTCAAATCCAAATCCAAATAACATTATCATTGATGATAATAACTCAAATGATTTAAAGTTACAAAAATCAAACAATAAACTTGTTTCAAATAATGAACAAAATATTGACGAATCTATTAATGAACCAATCATGGAACCATCCATTGAACCATCTAATGAAACTTTGGATGAACCTCGTGAATCCAGCACATCCGCTGATGATGAACAAAATATTATCCCGGATAGAATTTTTGTTGGAAACTTACCATATGAAGTCACAGAAGATGACGTTAGAAACTTAACTCCAGAATTTAACGTTATATCAGTGGAAATTCCAAGAAAAAATTTCTTAAACAGAATAACTAATGAATATATTTTACAATCAAAAGGTTATGGTTTCATTACTTATACAAATTCAGCTGATGCTAAAAATGCAATTGATTCAATTGTTGGTAAAGAAATCTCAGGTAGAGAAATTTATGCAAAATATGCTTTACCTCAAAATAAGAATAAGTTTAGAATTAACAGCGGACCTAACAATCATCATAATTTTAGAAAACATCAACAGCATCAACCACCTTATTTTATGAATAATAGTTTTCCACCTCATTTTATAAGAAACGGTCCTCCTACTTCTGGGGGTATACCACCTCCTGGATTTTTTTATGCACCACTTCCGCAATCTCAACAGCAACAAATGCCACTTCCAATTCAATCACCACATCAACAACAACCTCAAATAATACCTTCTTCTTCTTCTTCTTCTTCTCCTTCTTCTCCACCAACTCATACATCATCCTACTTTAATAACAAGTTACAAGAAAATAACATTAAACCATTTTTCCCAACTCCAATTCAAATACCGAATCATCTTAAATCAAAGGAGGAAAAATTAAAAAGATTAGAAAATGGTATACCATCAACCAACACCATTTTTATTGGTAATTTGGATCGTAATGTGACAATTGAAAATTTACGTAATTATTTATTGAAATTTCAATTGATTCCAAAATTAATTAAAATTCCAAGAAAAATTTTACCAAACGAAATTTATAAAATGCTGAAGGCAAATAACGTTCAAATCCAAAATAAAGGTATTGCTTTCGTTCAATTTGAAAATAAGGAAATTCAATCAAAATCAATCGAATTGATGAATGGTAGATTTTGGAATGGTAAAAAATTAAACGTTACTATTGCAATCAATGCTCCAATTGATGAAACTATCACAAAGGAAGAAACCATTGAAAATGTTGGAAACACGTCCACTGTTGATGCCGAGAATGAAAATGAAGATAATGATGATGATGATGATGATGAAGACGATGATGATGAAATTGAACTAGTTGTTTCAGATGACGCTGAAAATAATAAAGTTGATACTGAAATGACTAATTGATTCTCAAATTCACTTTCTTATGTATATAGTTTTGTATAATTTATGTATTGTACACATATATATATTCTACATTTAACACAAAATTACTTACTTATCATTCCCCAAGCATTTTTTTTTTCATCGAACTCCGAATTCGGAGAAACCGTTTTTATTTTTTCCTATTATCACTGTTTTTCTTTTTTATGTATATCGATTTTTTTTTATATTTATATTTATTCTATAAGTTCGAAATTATTAACTAGTTTCCCCACATTTTGATTTATACGTTGACATATATCTATTGTATGCGGTTGCCAAATAAATATTAAGTTGATGCCCATATTTTGTGTAGGAGAGACCGTCTAAGTCAAGCACTATTAATGCATTCTTAATAGATTAGTAATCATGCAAATAAGGATATTCAAATATTTTACCTACTTACTTACTATTAATATTGCTAGGACTGTAGCCACTGCGTGTTTTTGAAAAAAAATATTAAATGAAAGTTAATGTTCATTTACGTGTCTTATCGTATTATTAATAAGTGTTCTACACAACTACAAATTACTAGCTATCCAATCAATTTATTGCACAGTTATTGGATTGATGGTTTATATTCTTTTTGTTGGTAGTTTTAATTTGCCAATCTAATATAGGTTCGCATGCTATATGCTATGCTGTATAAAGTTTCATCCCAATTGTTATCTGTTATACTTATATCTTTTCAACACATATAAGAAGAGCAATCGAATGATACAATTTGTGACTGTGAAATCCACAAAATTAGTGTACACACCCTCGCACCTCAGTTGTTTTCATATGGCGGTGCGCTGGTGTGTGTGTGAATTTTTCAAAAATTTCTCCAAGATCCTCAGCGTGAGGAGTTCGATGGTGTTTCGATCAGTGAGTTGGGTACTGAGAATTTTGTGAATATTGTGAAATTCCAATATTACGAAATTAGAAGATCCACCTTTTGGCTTTTTATTTCTGTAATTTGTAACTAGTCAAAAATGGGTATGTATATAGATGCTATATTAATCTTTTGATCTGGATTGTTTACTGAGAAAAATAAGAGAATCACTACTGATGTGAAATTGAATATGATGAATTTGAAAATACTTTTAAAAGTTTATCAAAATTTAATGAATAAATATTATGCAATAGAATTAGAATGAAAGGTTCTCCAATATTCCAAAAATACTTCTTTTTACCTTCAGTTAGGGGGTTGCAATTACTTTAAAAATGTCAAAAATTGACATTCATTTGTGATGAAGATCGAATGAAGTATATTAAAAATAGAGATTATGAAATGCATTGATATCAAATTTTATGAAATATATTATTATTCAGCACAGTTAAACATTCATTAATCTATGAGTTCATTTTTTTTCAATAATGAAATAGTCCTTTCTTCCTCACAACAATCATAACAAATAACTAACATCAATTTCCGTTTTTTTTTTATTATTTTACTATTATAGGTAGAGTTATTAGAAACCAAAGAAAGGGTGCAGGTTCTATCTTTACTGCTCACACCAGATTAAGAAAGGGTGCAGCAAAGTTAAGAACTTTAGATTATGCTGAAAGACACGGTTACATCAGAGGTGTTGTTAAGCAAATCATCCACGATCCAGGAAGAGGTGCTCCATTAGCTAAAGTTTCATTCAGAGATCCATACAGATACAAGTTAAGAGAAGAAACTTTCATTGCTAATGAAGGTGTTTATACTGGTCAATTCATCTACTGTGGTAAGAGTGCTTCTCTTAACATCGGTAACGTTTTACCTTTAGGTTCTTTACCAGAAGGTACTATTGTTTCCAACGTTGAAGAAAAGGTTGGTGACAGAGGTGCTTTAGGTAGAACTTCCGGTAACTATGTTATCATTATTGGACACAACCCAGATGAAAACAAAACCAGAGTTAAGTTACCTTCTGGTGCAAAGAAGATCATTTCTTCTGATGCAAGAGGTGTCATTGGTGTCGTTGCTGGTGGTGGTAGAATTGATAAGCCATTATTAAAGGCAGGTAGAGCATTCCACAAATTCAAGGTCAAGAGAAACTCATGGCCAAAGACTAGAGGTGTTGCTATGAACCCAGTTGATCACCCTCATGGTGGTGGTAACCATCAACATATTGGTAAGGCTTCTACTATCTCCAGAGGTGCTGTTTCTGGTCAAAAGGCTGGTTTAATTGCTGCAAGAAGAACTGGTTTAATTAGAGGTTCTAAGGATAAGAACGATGATTAATGGTGATGTTGTGATGTATATTTCGTGAAACATATATCTGTGTTTTTTATAAACAAAAATTTAATAAAAAAGCTCAAATTACAGTAATTAAATTATTCAATCTAGTTCATAAAGCTAATGTAATTCTAAAATCTGGAACTTCATAGGAGCAATGCATTGAATTCATTGTTTTATTTGCCAACAGCATGATCATTTATTATTGAATACGTGATGTGTAATTGTGCACGATCATTATGTTCAAACCATTGTAACGATTACAATAAACATAATCATTGTCATGAAGATAAAAAGAACAATAAGGTGTGTGTTTTCGCATAGAGCACCGCCTATTATTATGTTTTCATTTAGCCACTTCGTCAAACTTTTACTACTTGGTAATTACTCTTACTTTTATTTAATCAGAGTCTAAATGTAAATGTAAATGTATGGGTACAATCAACATCAATTTTGTTAACAGATATTCTAGATCAAACGAAGGTGTTGATGTCTCACATTATAATGTAGGATATTACACACGGTTCCTGAGAACATGAAAGTTCTTTGGGCTAAAAAATTGATCTGTCCACTTTGTCAAGGAAATCTCCAACTGCATATCATTTGATAATAGTAACTGTTTCCAATGTGCTAAAAAAAGTGAGTTAAATGTGTATTCGTGCTTGTGGGGGCCTGTAACAACCCTTCAACAATATAGTTTTGCCCGGAGCAGTAAACAACGGCCCTCATTCAAACATCACGTAGTCCGCAGCTCTCAAACATAACGCTAAGCTGGTTTAAGAGGTATGGTTTCATGATTGATGAAATAACCTTTGGGCACATCTAAAAAATAGTTTTCAACGCTTACTTTATTATCCTAAAACTAATATAATGACAATATTTTTTTATGCCAAAAAAATAATTATTATTATCAACTGATTGATAAAGCTCCCTTTTTTTTTAATTTTTCAGATTTTTCAGTTTTTAAGTATCAACTTTTTTTTTAAATGAATTTTTGAATATTTTGCAGTTTGCGTGTTTTTTCTTTGATTTTACTATAGAAGTACTAAATATATCCTTTCATTAACGTTTCTACTATTTAATTTGATATATCGATCATGTCGAATAGCACTTGTGACATTACATGGTTGGTTGACGATTTTACGCGTTGTTCCAGACATGAATTGTTAGAACAGAAAGTTCCCATTTCTTTAGTTGCTCTATCTGCATGCTTTATCTTATATTACATTGCTAAGCATGCTCTTTCCCATTCCGATTCAATTACATTAGATTTAAACGTTTCAAATACACATTCCGTCAAGAAAAATAATGACCCAAATGTCTCTATTATTGATAAACATTTTGATATGAAATATTTGTCCTTAAATTCTGGTGCTGATACTAAAATTTCAACTAAAGTAATCTTTAGATCTAATCTTGAAAGGACTTTACTTTTTTTACAAGAATTGATTTATATATTCTTGGTTTTATTGTCAATCACTCCTTTTTTCATCAAAAATTTAGCAAAAGAGTGGGATAATCAAAAGTTCACACCTATTGTAAATTTTGTTTTCTGGTCATACCTTCTTACTTTAACCACAGTCAGATTATCATACTCATCAACTGGTTTACCACTTTCTTATCCTAATTTATGGTATCACACATTTGTTTTAATTTTCATTTACGTATTCAATGCGTTCTTTCTATTCAGATCTGCATTACTAAATCACACCTTAAATTTAGCATCTAAAAGGTTTTACATTATTCAATTTGTTACAATTGTATTGCTATTTACCATCCAGGGCTATGATCATTTTACTGATAGACCTCTAACAGTTTATTTGACTGAAGGCATTGAGCCATCTTCAGAATCTCAATCATGTTTTTTTAGCGTTTTTTCATTCTCCTGGGTCAATCCAATGATTACAAAAGCACAAAAAGTCATGCCAACAATGAAAGATATCTGGAGTTTGAAACTAGAAGATAATGCATATCCTACATTAATGAAATTCCATAATATTAAATGGCATGCGAAATTTTCAGTCAACTTATTTTATCAATTCCGTAAATTATTCTTTTACCAATCAGTTCTTACCTCACTGGAAGCAGTTTTATTGTTCTTTCCATCAATGTTGTTAAAGAAAATTCTTGAATATGTTGAATCTCCAGAAACTGAATCTACAAGTCTTGCTTGGTTATTTGTTATTTTAATGGCTTTTAGTGCACCAATTTCAGCTGCATTGTCAGGTCGTGGTTTATTCCTCGGTAGAAGAATATGTACCAGAATGAGAGCAATTCTTATTGGTGAAATTTATGCAAAGTCATTAAGAAGACAAGTCACTATTTCCGCAAAGAGGGAATCTGAAGAGGACCAAGAAAGTGAAACTAATGAAGCTGCTAAAAATTGTGATGCAACAATTGCAACACCAGTTAGTGATGACCCTACCAAAGGTTCTTCAAGCGATAAGAAGAAAGAAGAGACACCCGAACCTGGTCGTGATCTGGGGTCAATCATTAATTTAATTGCTGTTGATGCATTCAAAGTCTCTGAAATTTGTGGTTATTTACATTATTTTGTTAATTCTGTTGTTATGACTGCTATTGCAATCACCATTCTTTACCGCTTGTTAGGTTGGGCAGCTTTAGCTGGTACGTTCACAATTATTATTATGATGCCAGTTAATTATAAAATAAGTATGTTGATCGGTAAATATCAAAAGGATATGCTTAAAGTTACTGATAAAAGAATTCAAAAATTGAATGAAGCCTTTCAAAACATTAGAATCATTAAATATTTTGCATGGGAATCTAAATTTGCTGAACAAATCCTAAAAGTTAGAGATGAAGAATTACACATTTTATTTAAAAGGTGTTTAATTTGGGTTGTTGCTTCATTTGTTTGGTTCCTTACACCAACAGCCGTGTGTTTAGTTGCTTTTTATTGTTATACAATTGTCGAAGGTACAGCATTAACTACACCTGTTGCTTTTACTGCGTTGTCACTTTTTAACTTACTTAGAACCCCACTCGATCAATTTGCAGATATGCTTTCATTTACAGTTCAATCCAAAGTTTCTTTAGAAAGAATTGAAGATTTTTTAAATGAACCTGAAACTACGAAATATGAACAATTAGCCCTTCCAAAGGATGCAAATTCCCCTGATGTTGGTTTCCAAAATGCCACATTTTCATGGTCCAAAAATAGTGCTAATGATTTTAAATTAAGAGATTTAAACATTGCATTTAAAAAAAAAAAGTTAAATGTTATTATTGGACCAACAGGTTCTGGTAAAACCTCGCTACTCCTTGCACTTTTAGGTGAAATGACATTGGTCGAAGGTAAGGTATTCTTACCTGGTGCATATCCAAGAGATGATGTACTTGTTGATTCAAGAACTGGCTTGTCTGAATCTGTTGCATATTGTTCACAAACTCCATGGTTACTTAATGGTACTATAAAAGAAAATATTTTGTTTTCAGCACCATTCAATGAAAACCGTTATAAGGAAACAGTTGAAGCTTGTGGTTTAAAACGTGATTTTGAAATTTTAGCTGCTGGTGATCAAACTGAAATTGGTGAAAAGGGCATTACATTATCTGGCGGGCAAAAGCAACGTGTTTCTCTTGCAAGAGCATTATATAGTAGTGCATCTTACGTTTTATTAGATGATTGTTTATCTGCCGTTGATTCACACACATCTGTTCACATCTATGAAAATTGTATTACAGGCCCAATGATGCAAAATCGTACATGCATTTTGGTTTCTCATAACATTCCATTAACTGTGAAAGAAGCTAGTTATGTTGTTTTCATGGATAATGGCCGAGTTAAACATCAAGGTACTGTTGAACAATTAGTTCAAGACAACGTTTTTGATGAAGATGTAACTGCATCTGTTATTCAGTCACGTTCCGCATCAACTACTAATTTGCTTACTTTAAAAAATAATGAAACACAAAGTGCTCGTGGAAATATAATAGAATCAACCATTGCCGCTCTTGCAGCTGATCATAATGTGGATCAATTGGACTCAGAAGCAGTAGAAGATACTACTAAAATTGATCATTCTGGTAAGTTAGTTGAAGAAGAAACAAAATCAGATGGTTCCGTTTCTTGGAATGTGTATAAAAGCTATATTGACTTATTTGGTTCTAGATCATTATTGGTTCTAATTATAGTTATTATGATTTCAAATGAATTAGTCAGTATATATCAATCGTACTGGTTAAGGGGTTGGACAATGGCTGAAAATGAGAGAAATGGTGTTTTTGTTTCATTTATTAAGCCAATGATTTCAGCAAAGGTTTATTCAACTGCTGATCTTTCCTGGAGTAGTGCTTTTAATGTTTTGAAAGAAATTGAATGGAACAAACCAATATTAAAAACCTCATATAATGACTTTGATGTTTCCGAATTTTCAGCAATACATTCAACAATGTATTATCTTGGCATGTATTCGTTGATTGGTTTTATTTATTCTCTTCTTGGATCTCTACGAATTGTTATGGTCTTTTTTGGTGGTTTAGATGTTTCACGTAGGGTTTTCAAGAAATTGTTAGATACCGTTTTTAGAGCAGAATTACGATTTTTTGATTCTACCCCAATTGGTCGTATTATGAATAGATTTTCCAAAGATATTGAAGGTATTGATCAGGAATTGGCCCCATATGCAGAACTTTTTGTGGTTACTGCAATACGTACAATTAGTACTATTATTTTGATTACAGTTATTACTCCTATTTTCTTAGTTTTTGGACTTTTTGTCACAATATGTTTTAGTTATGTTGGTGTTCTTTACTTGAAATTATCAAGAGAATTGAAACGTTTTGAATCAATTACAAGATCTCCAATAAATCAACATTTTACCGAAACTTTAGCAGGTGTTACCACAATTAGAGCTTATGGTGATGAAAGGAGATTCATGCTTCAAAATATGCAAAAAATTGATGAAAACAATAGACCTTTTTTTTTCGTTTGGGTTAATAATAGATGGATGTCATTTAGAGCTCAAGTTATTGGTTCTTTAATTGTTGCAATGTCATCTGCACTTTCAGTTGTCTCAGCAAAACATATTGATGCAGGTTTAGCAGGTATTTCCTTATCATTTGCAGCAACAGTTTCAACAACTGCCTTATGGGTTCTTCGTTGCTACGCCGATGTGGAACTTAATATTAACTCATTTGAAAGAGTCCAAGAGTATATTGACGACGTTACAGAAGAAGGTGCTGTTGAAACTGAACAAGATCCTCCTTCTTCATGGCCAGAAACTGGTAAGATTGATGTTGAAGGATTATCATTAAGATATGCTCCAAAACTACCTTTAGTTATCAAGAATATTTCGTTCAATGTCAAGCCAGGTGAAAAAGTTGGTGTCGTCGGTAGAACTGGTGCTGGTAAATCTACTATTATTACAAGTTTCTTCAGATTTATCGAACCAGAGCAAGGTACAATTAAAATCGATGGTGTCGATATTACAAAAATTGGTTTAAATTCATTAAGGAGAGGTTTGGCCATTATTCCACAAGATCCAACATTATTTACTGGTACACTAAGAACTAATTTGGATATGTTTGAAGAAAGCTCGGATCTTGATATTTTCAGATCTTTAAGACGTGTTGGTTTAATTTCAAGCGCTGAATTTGATAATTTAAAGATTCTTATTGAAAGTGGACAATCTTTATCAATTATGAACAAGCACACAGACACCGAAGAAAACGGTAACAAGTTTACAAATTTGGACGCAGAAGTTACTGAAAATGGTGGTAACTTATCACAAGGTGAAAGACAACTTATTTGCTTAGCAAGATCATTACTAAAACATCCCAAGATTTTATTATTGGATGAAGCTACTGCATCTATTGATTATGAAACTGATACAATGATTCAAAAGACAATTAGAGAAGAATTCTCGTCGAGTACGATCTTAACTATTGCTCATCGTTTAAAAACTATTATTGATTACGATAAGATTTTGGTTTTAAGTCATGGATGTGTTAAGGAATATGATCATCCATATAGTTTGATTATGAGAGAAGGAACACAGTTCAGATCTATGTGTCAAGACACAGGTGAGTTCGATGAACTTGTTCGTTTGGCAAAAGAAGCGTATGAGGCCGCTAACTAACGCTTTCTTCAATACCTAATTAGTCTTAAGTGAACAATTTTTTTTATTATTATATATATATCTGTCATTAATTTTTGGTTTATAAATTCACTTCAAAAAACTATATTAAACTGTTGCCTACTGTTAGAAGACATTTAATCGCATAAAAATGCACAAAAAGCGAAATAGTTTAGCATAGTTTGTCCTAAATGAGTAACTTGTAAAAAATTTATGTTTACATTTTTCCTAAAATGGTATCATAATTTGAGCTTTTGACAATACAAAACGATTTATCGCATGGAATCTTCAATAATGTCTATGAACTTAATTCTAATTTTGGTTTGCTTTTTTGAACTATTAGTTCAACATTCTTGAGTCTTCTTGCTTAGAAAATTTACCAAAAAATTTCATCTTTTCTTCTCCTGAAACTAAGCAAAACAACATCACAAGATGTCTGATGCTTTTAGAAATAATCCATTCAATGTTTTACAATCACCAATAAAACCAGAAGAGGCATACACACCTTCTGGTTCGCCAACGAGGAACTCGCCATCTAAGGCGGCTGCAAGATATTCACCTGCTGTTTCATTTAATAGGGGAACTAATAATTTTATGGATAGCTCAATTGGTCGTAATTTTGTTCAAAGAGCAGACGAATCTCCTTTAAGATCTACATATACACCAAGAAAATTATTCACAGAAGGTGAATCACCAAGAAAGCCAAAGGCGGCTGTAATTACAGGTCTTGTTAATCCATTTATCTCTGAGGAACCTGAAGATGGTGAAGAATTAGGATATATTCCAAGTTTAAATCCAAGTGTAAGTTCTATCGAAATGACAATGCCAAAACAGCAAAATATTAGAATTGCATCCCTTGAATCTGAATCAACTCTTGATTCATCTTTGAGATCTAAAAGAGTAAAAAGTGATAATTCATCATACTTTTCTTCGGATCAATCAACTATCAATGCATCAATTGTAAACGATAAAAGTGATAATGAAGACTTTGAAAAGAGTACCATGTCTAATCAACTTGATCTAAATCTAATGTCGAGAGCTCCACATCAACCACGAAGAAATAAACATCATGAAACTCAAACTGTTTTTAAGTCAATTAAAGGTAATCTTACTTTAGATACACCTGTTCCAAAACTATTACATGAAGAACTTCCAATCAAGGGTACAGACGAATTTGACTATATGACTTATTCAGCGGTCACTTCTGACCCCGACAACTTTGTGAATGATGGTTTCTATTTGAGACAGTCTGGTTCATCAAGAGCAACTGAAATTGTTGTTTGTATTACAATGTATAATGAGGATGAAATTGCATTAACTAGAACCCTGCATGCTGTTTTCCAGAATATTGCTTATTTAAACAATAAGAAAGGAAGCTCAGCTTGGGGTGAAGGCTCCTGGAAAAAAGTTGTTGTTTGCATAGTCTCAGATGGTAGAAATAAAGTTAAACCTGGTGTTTTAGAAGTTCTAGGTACCATGGGTGTTTATCAAGAAGGTATATCTAAATCTTTAGTTAATAAAAAGGAAGTTCAAGCACATTTATTTGAATATACAGCTCAAATTTCAATTGATGAAAACCTGACTATTAAAAATGGAAAAAACGTATGTCCTGTTCAACTTATCTTCTGTATGAAGGAAAAAAATGCAAAAAAAATTAATTCACATAGATGGCTGTTCAATGCAATTTGCCCAGTTTTGAATCCTAATGTTTGTGTCCTTTTAGATGTTGGTACCAGACCAAATGAAACTGCGGTTTATAATTTATGGAAAGCGTTTGATGTTGATTCAAACGTTGCTGGTGCTGCTGGTGAAATTGTTGCAATGAAAGGCAAGTATTGGTCTAAATTGATCAATCCTTTGGTTGCATCACAGAATTTTGAATATAAAATGTCAAATATTTTAGATAAACCATGCGAGTCAGTATTCGGTTATATTAGTGTTTTACCTGGAGCTCTGTCGGCATATAGATATGAAGCCCTACAAAATCATGCAGATGGTACAGGTCCATTACAAGCATATTTCAAAGGTGAAAGTCAAGATAGTGCAGATATGGCAAATATTTTCTCTGCAAATATGTATTTAGCAGAAGATAGAATTTTAGCATGGGAATTGGTCGCAAAAAGAGAAGCACAATGGGTACTTAAATATGTTAAAGATGCTAAAGGTGAAACTGATGTTCCAGAAACACTATCTGAATTTGTTCTTCAAAGAAGACGTTGGTTAAATGGTGCTTTCTTTGCTGCACTGTATTCTTTAAAACAATCATCACAAATCTTGAAAACAGATCATTCAGTAATGAGAAAGCTGTTCTTTTATATAGAATTCTTTTATCAAGCAGCAACTTTACTGTTCAGTTTCTTTTCTATTTCCAATTTTTACATTACATTCTATTATTTAGCAGGTTCTTTGATCACAATTGCTGGCAAAGGTGGTAAAGTGTTTTTTGAATTTATGAATTATGTTTGTTTGTGTACATTATTGGCAATGTTGGTTATCTCAATGGGTAATAAACCGACAGGTGCACCAATGCTATTCTGGGTCTGTGTTATTTTATTAACGTTGTGTGGTTTATATGCACTTATTTCAGGTTTCTATTTCTTGAGTTTGATAATCAAGGATCACAGTGCAGGAAATGTTGGTGGATTAAATTTTGCATCAATTTGTGTTTCCTTGGCATCAACTTATGGATTATATCTCTTGATGTCTGTTTTATACCTCGACCCATGGCATATGATTTCATCAGCTGCTCAATATTTCTTATTATTACCAGCTTACACATGTCTGCTGCAAATTTATGCCTTCTGTAATACACATGACGTTTCATGGGGAACCAAAGGTGATACTGAAGTTGCAATACCATTAGGTTCAGCAATTGTTGAAAAGGATGGACAGAATTTCTATATTAAAACGGGTATTTTAGAACAACAAGATATTGATTCAATGTATGCGGAAATGATTATCAAAATGAGAGAAAGAAGAAAGAAACCAGTCGAAATGAGAGATAAATCAAGTGAAGATGGTAAAAAAGTGAAAAATGAAGTTAGCAAGGAAGATTATTACAGAGATGTTAGATCAAGAGTTGTGTTGTTCTGGGTTATTTCCAATGTTGTTTTAGTTATGACAATTACACAAATTTGGGAGGCAGATTCGATTAAATCTAATAAATATCTGGCATTTATTTTGTGGGCAGTCTTTGGTTTTAGTTGTTTCAGATTTTTAGGATCCTCTGCATATTTAGTCCATTTACTAATCAGAAGAATAGTTATCACAAAGAATAAATGGGATATAAAAAAGGAACAAAAGGTTCCTCAAATGAGAACTTAATATTGATGATATCCCCTTCATCTCATTTATCTAAAATGGTGACCAAAAGTTTTCATTTAACTTTTTATTTACAGTATAACACTTAATATATTAATGAAAAAACTTTGATTTGATGGAAATATTAGCATAAAATAAATTGCATCGCTGAAACATCAAAAATTAAGTACAAATGTAAAAATGTTTATATAACAAGGTAACTAACGAGTCCTTAAAAAAACAAAATATGGGTGAAAAGCTAGAAGGATATACTGGTAAAAAAGGAATGTAATTTTGTAAATAAATAATGAAGGTCATGTAATAAAAGGGGTGTATGTGTAGAAAATGGTATATAATAGAAAAAGGCGTGTGGTTAAAAAATGGTGGTATGTAGTAAAAGAATTCAAACTGTAATGACTTGATTCAATGAATTGATGATTTCATACTTAGAACATGTTCTTTCAATCTCATCAAATCCTCATCATCGATGAGAACCTGATCATTTGGAGTTAGTCCAGATTTTGTCATTTGAGTTTTCATGGTTGCTGGTGTGGAAGATGGACTATCAAAGGTACTAGAAACTGAACCTGATGGTGTCTTTTTAAACGCCTTTGAAAAATCATTCATATTGTTTTTAGGAATATTGGATGCCGGTGATACTTGGTTGTTTGAATAACTAGATGGGGTAGAATCGTTGATATTTACGTTTGGTGATAAGCCATTACCTAAAGAAAAAAAGGAATCAACATCAAAATCAATTTTCTTTTTTGGATCGATGGGATCTGTTTCCATTGCATTCATTATTTTCAATAAATTTCCTTCCGAAGGAATTGTTGGTAATAAACTCATATTCGGCTTAAAGGCTGTTGGTTTAAAATTCAGTTTGTTATTCATGATCACGTTGACATCTAAACCAAGTTCTGAGTCAACCTCTGAGTTCAAAATATGTGATATCATTTGATCATCAACAGTATCAACAGAATTATCGTCAGTATTCATCATTTGATTATTGTTCATATTACCATTCATTGAATTTCTTATTGAAGATGAGGCATCAATTGAATTTTCTCTTGACATTATATTACCTCCGGATAATCTTCTATCATTTTTGGCTGTACGAATCCTAGAATCTGCTGACAGTGATCTACTTCTATTCATTGTTGTTCTCATTGGTTGAATTGCATAGTCCATGATTCTTTTCTTTGCCGAATTGAATTCGTTCATATTATTGGTCAAGATACTAGCTGAATTATGATAGGGGCTTGTAGCTGATGGGAATAATGATGGTGTACTATCATTTGATGATGCAGATGGTCTTCTAGAAGATGATACAACTGATGATTCTCTTGATCCTAATGAAACATTCGAAGATATTACACTCGATGTTGAAACAGTAGATTTTCTTCTTTTATTTGAAGCAGTAAATGTTATGTCATCAATTGAATAAGCTGAATCACTAGGTAAAAATGCGTTTAAATCAAAATTGAGATGTTGTTGTTGCAGTTGAATACTATTATGGTGAGGTTGACTGATTGATTTATGTCTACTGAGAACCTTTTTATCAAATAATGAGCCATTATGGGATTTTTCAAGATCATTTGAAGAAAACAATTTAAGTGTATCATCTTGGATTGTTGAAGCATCAGCAAATGCATAAAGAATGTTTTCTTTAATGTAAGAAACAAAGTTAGTAATTAACGGATCAACATCTTTGTAATTAATCAAAATTTGGTATAATTGAATCAATTTATAAATCTTTTGACTAACAATTTTATCAGTAATATTTTGCAAATTAATTATTGAAATTAACGTAACCAAATGGAAGTTGAAACTATGTAAACACAAACTTTCAGCAGCTTCAATTGACATATCAAGGGATTTATTACCTGATTTTGGATTATTATAGGTTAGGTCGTAAACCAGATTAATAAAATCAATAAAATAAGATGAATCAATTTGACCATTAATATTAACCAAAACTTTGAAATATAAGTAGTAAGATTTTAATTTATTGAAAACGACTTGATTTTCTTCATTATATAAATCTTCAACTGACTTTTTCCACTCAGATAACTTTGAATCGATCTTTTGTAAGACTTCAATGTTTTCATCATTAACAAACTGCATTATATTCCAAGGTACTAATTTCAATAACTTCACAAGACATAAAGTGATTTTGATATCATTATTAATTAAGACGATAGATTCTAAACTTGATGGCATAGTTTTCAAATCATATGAACCAGAATCATAATCTTCATCAATGAAAGGAATATTAAAATAGATTTCCGATAATTTAATTAAAATTTTAAAATCCCAATATAATTTCAATCTTTGGATCTCAATCAATTTCTTTTCCTGAAATTTATTCGTCACTAACAATTCGGTTGGTTTATCAATATTCAAAGTATGAATCAAATTGATATTCAAATTGATAACATCTAATAGAAACTCCTTATGTGAATGTAAATTATCGGTATAGTTTGGTAAATTATAATTTTCAAACTTGATTAAATAATAGAATAATAATAAAGAGATTTCAACTTTATCTAAATTGGGAGATAAATAAAAGTTGATGTTACCAAACATCATGATTAAATGCTTCATATTGATTAATTTAAGAGATTCATTTAATTGATTCAATGCAGATTTATCCGGCAAGAAAGCAGATGATTTATTATTTTCATTAATCTTAGGTTGACAAAGAGTAAATTTTAGGATTAAAATCAATTTAATCATTGTATCCTGATCCTTAGAATTAAATTCGTAATATCTTTTTTTGACTTCTCCATTATCTACATACGTTGATTTTTTCAACGTGTAAGTATTAACAAATGTTAAATAATCATTGTAAAATAGTTCAAACTCTAAAATTGGAATTAATTTATTATAGTCATTAAAGAATAGCCAAATCAAATGATCTAAATTCTTACTGGATTCAGGAGTAAAATTGGTGCTCGTATGACTTGAATATGATGATGATGATTGCATTGATGTTGAAGACGCAGAATTTGTATATCTTGAATCTAAATTAAATAATGGAAAAATTAATTTGTATAAAATTAGATTCAAATATCTATTAAGATTCATATGATAAGTGATCAAACTTTTCATTGCCGGTGCATCAATTTTTATGTGAGACAAATTATTTTGAAGACCAGAATTAGTTTGGCTCAGATTTGTAGAACCTGAAGAAATTGAAGATGCATTTGAATTACCGTTATTGGTTAACTTTGACAAATTTGGATTCAAATCATTCATGATATTTGATTTGTAACCTTTAAAAGGATTTGATTTTAGTGATGCAAAAATGGTTTCAAACGGCGATTTTAAATTTTGATCAATTATGAGTAGTCCAGATGTGTTGGTTTCAATTTGTTTGTTAAAATAAGCTTGTTTTCTTGAATTATCAATACTGTCACAATTCAGTTCTTTTGGTGTATATACAGTATCATTATTAGATGATATCTTATTGTTCGTATTATTGAGTTTGTCGTCGTTTATTGTATGAGAATATGATAAAGCATGAATCATTTTTGAATCGATTGTCATTTGGTTATTCGAATACGACCTAAATTCGCTTGGTGAGGCTATCCCATTTGGATTGTCTGTTGGAGATTTTGATGGTTTTGAGGAAGATCCCGATGCAGCTTCCAATGTAGATATTTTCCTTTTCAAAGTTTCAATTTCCAATAGTAGTTGGTTCCTGTTCAATTCAACATCGAGTAATTTTTTTTCTAAGTTCTTCGTATAACCTTTAGGAAACGAATTTCTAGTTAATTTATCAGAAACAACACATGGGAATCCGTCCTTTTCGCAATTTGTACATTTGGGGTTATTCTCTGACTTCCCACTACATTTTATTTTTCTAGCCCTACACCTATCACAGGCTTGTGATATTCTTGTTCTACCATTTGATGGATTTTTAATAAGGTTCCAGTTTGAAGAAGTGGATTCTGGGCCATCGTCACGAGTGTCTTGCTTAGTACTTTCATTACCGGTGTTTGCCACTTCAATAGACATGACATCGTCGTCTTCTGTTTTAACTTCTGGGATCATTATTGTTCCTATTTGTTAGATAAATCTCTTCTTTTGTTGACCAAAATAAAAAAAAATCTGGGGTAAAAAATGGGGTTGTAATTTGATATGCTTTTTCTCTTCGTTAAAAAGGGTTCAGTGTTGTGTTTAAAAAAAAAAAGGATATCTTAACAGGTGATCGTGTTTCTCTTTATCAGTATCTGACAAGTCCGTGACTATTTCTCAAAGTGATCTTAAACTTCTCCAGAAAGAGCTGAGCATGAACAGCATGACAAACATGACAATTAGAAAGATCGCCTCTGGAGGAAGTCACGGGAAACTCGAAATTTTGTACAAAAGTGTAAAAAGCCTATGTGCTGCACAGCCCAACTTTCTGTTGCGACAGATTTTATTGTAACGAGGTTTATGCTTATGTAAGGGGTTTACTTACACAGTGGTTTAGTTTATAATAAATAAATATTACTAGTTAGAGAACCACAACAAATGTTCCTTCATAGTAGCACAGAAAGAAGTTTTTTTACTGGTCTCGCCACGGCCTAATCGTTCATTCACATAATTACCGTCTAGGGAGAGATGGCAGATGTAATCATTCATCACTCTCCAGATAGAGTTCTCAAAGGATGAATCGAAATAACTTGTATCTGAAATCAATCTAACTCTGTCTCCGTTTTCCTTCCTTACAACACCATTTTCGAATAATTCCACTGGTTTGAATGGTGGATTGTTTACATTTAACAATAATGGACTTCTTCTTTCACTTGAGTCTCCTAACCATTTTTGGTAATTCTTCCACGTCAATGAAGTTTTAGATTTTTTAGAATACTTATTCATGTATGCTTCATAGGAATATGAATCAATGATTGGATCATATTGTAACATAGAGACACCATTCCAATCACCATCATACCAATAACCATTTGAGTCAACATTAGTGTTTATTGAGTAAAATGGATTATTCAAAACAAGTGCTGCCGCAATAATAGTTTCTTTTGCACCATGCATACCATTTAATGAACCTGTTAATAATGTATAATATGCATCATCACCAAAAATATTGTAGTATAAGGATAAAAGCAAAGTAGAAAAATGTTGCTTTTTATTAATAATGACTTCACTACCATCACTTTCTTTAAATGGTAAAGTACCTTCAATATCATGGAAATTTAATTTTGATTCTATCTCATCATTTTTCAATTCTGGTAAATCTTTGATGATTTCAGGGTTTAATAATAATCCAAATTCACTCTTCTTCTTTTTACCAATTTTGACGTCAGAGACGTCATAAAATGCAGGTAATGTTTTTCTCAGTCCATAATCACCCCAAATGAATAACCCATTTTCTTTATATAAAGCTTTAGTGAAAACGGCGTGTTCTAAGGGTTTCAACATCAGATTTTGAGGTGTTAAATATAAAACATTTTCAAAGCTTGATAGTAAAATGGCAACTTCTCTTTTAATTGGACCAAAATTATTCAAAATCAGATTTTCTACGCCCGAATCTGAATTGGAGGATTTGAGTAAATCTTCGATAATGACACATCTAGCATTCATCTGAGGTAAATATTTATCACAAATTTCTTTATCTTTTCTATAATCTTCCTTTGTAGGTAACATAACTTCAACTGGAATTACTCCACCTGATCTTCTGAAAATTCTTGTTGAAATTAAAGCTAACCAAGTTGCATCATCATTAATCCCACCGATGATCACTGCACCGTCATCTTCCGAGATAAAATTAGAATTTTGTAAACTTTGAGGATCTTTTAATTCTTTCTTAATTTGATCTATTTTACCAGTTAAATATGAAAGAACTTCTTTATGTTTTGACTTGACTTCATTAATCCACGCATCGGGGAAGTTGATTAGTGAATTTAAATACGATTTCGAATAAACACCATTATTTGGATCTGAGTTTGTATATTCTAATTGGTTATCTGGACTTGTTAAAATGTTTTTATCCGGTTCGAATTTGATCAAATCAGCAATGTAAGACTTTAGCAATTCTGCATTATGAACGTCAATTGATGAATCAAATTTCTTAGAAAAGAGAGAATCATCATGAATGTTTGAATATGAGTCTAGTAACTTGTTGTTTTTGGCCTCTTGGTAACTTGGCAGCAAGTTGTTTCTAGATTTTGGTTTGATTTCGTCATAGGTGGAATTTAAACTAGAAAAGGAATATATTATAAAACAAAAGATGAAAACTGTCAACAGAAGCGTAGACTTTCTCTTCAGGAGCCTGTTTATTGCGCTCGTCAAGTAGAGCAGCTGGGACATTATGTCTGTGTGGATTGTCTGGTATGTGAAAAAAAACCAGCAAGGCCGAGAGACACGTTAGAAAGTGCCAAGTCAGATTCGTAGTACGCAAAACCATCAACAACAACAACAAAAAAAAAAAAACAGTAAAATGAAAAGGAATTTGAGAATTTTGCTTTTTTTCTCCGGTGCACGGAGGTATTGGAACAGAGGAAGTTATTTTTTCCTAATTAGTGGCAGCGGTATCTTCAGTAATCAATCGTCTCTAATCTGTAAAACAGAGTTGTCGGAATTCTAAGAAATATTCAATAAACAATGTGGAACTATCTGTTTGGAGGGGCCAAGCAAAAGAAAGAACTGCCAAAGAAGGCGATAGTCGAACTCAGGGAACATATCACCACTTTAACCAAGAAGAGTACCTATCTTGAATCACAAATTGACAACCAAGATAAACTAGCAAGGAAATATGTCACCTCTAATAAAACATTGGCTAAAAATGCATTAAAAAAGAAGAAGAAGCTGGAAGCGGATTTGTTAAAGATTGGTAATCAAATAGAATCTCTAGAAACACAATTGACTGCCATTGAATCTGCGAATTTGAATTTAGAAACAATGAAGGCAATGAAACAAGGTGCAAAGGCAATCAAGCAAATTCATAGTGATTTCGATATTGATAAAGTTGATGAAACAATGGATAATATCAGGGAACAAGTTGAAGCAAGTGAAGAAATTTCAGAAGCTATTAGCAGACCTCTTGGTACAGATTTCATTGATGAAGATGAATTAGATGAAGAATTAGCAGCATTACAAGAAGAAGAGGCTGAATCTAATTTGGTTGATACTCATAAGGTTGAACAACCAATAATACAAGAACCACAAAAGCAACAACAGCAAACGAATAGTTCTCATAAAATAAATCAATTACCATCTGCTCCGACTAAGAAATTGGAATCTCCACCTCAAGAAGAGGAAGATGAAGATGAGCGTGCATTAAGAGAATTACAAGCTGAAATGGGTATGTAGTTAGTATTATATTTATACATATATTTTAATTTTAATTTAATTTTAAGTATTTTTTTTTTTATATATATATCTTTATTTTTATTCTATCATTATTTTCATTCTATTATTATTTTCTAATCTTCTTTTTTTGTTTGTTTCTATCTTTTTTCTTTTTTTTTTTTTTTTTGGTCTTACTTTTACTATTTTCATTTTTAATAAATATTCTTTTTTTGGAAAAAAAAATTGTACAAAAAAAAAAAGGAAAAATATAACAGAATAATATAATATAATATAAGTGTATAAACAGGGTTTATAGAAGAAGAAAAAGAGAGGTATGTCTAGTTTTTATGTAGTGATATACATATCTTCAAGTATATCTTTATCAGTTTTCCCAATTGTTCTATCTCTACAAAATAAAAGTAATTTCCCAACTTCTTTAACAATAACATAATCAGCATTTGACAATTTTTCACCAACTAATGTTAATAAGCCAATTATATTAGCTAAACCTTCAATATCATTCAAAACATTAACCCATTTCATTGAATCACCATAGAACTCACTCCCTGTTGGCGTAGTAAACCAAGTGTGTAATGACACTCCACTCTTTGTAGTGAATTGATTTCTAATATTTTTCAAATATGTACATGCATTTTTGTTATCATCATGATCTAAATCTAATTTTTTAAATTCCTCCTTCGAATATAAATAACTCCAAATAACTAATAGCATATAAGCAAGTGAATAACTCCTAAAGAATAAATCAGCATCTGGTAAATAATTATATTGATATTCATAATTTGAATCTTGTGGTGATAAAAATAATTCAAACAACGAAAGGTAACATTGAACAATTGAAATTTCACAATGTCTTGTCTTAGACCATTCAATAACTCTATTTTTTATTGAATCTCTCTCTAGTTGTGATGATGGTTTAACATTCATTCTCCATGGTGCACCACAAATTATGAAAATATCATAATGTGAAATTGACATATAAATATGAGCTAAATGATATGAGATACATTTACATCTTGTATCAGAAGTTGAAAATTGTGATGAATTACCTAATGAATTTAGATTGTCAATGGCAGTTTTAGATGAACAGCAAGAACATCCAACATCGTTTCTCCAAATTGCAAATGCGGCAGTTAATAAGTCTCTCCAATTTTCACTAATTGAATTTGTGAATTTATTCAAACCGAAAAATAATTGTAAATCTCTTTGCTGAATTTGGAACAAAATTGCACTCAAACCAGCCAATAAAATTTTTTTACCAAACGAATTTGTTTTAGATGATTTACCATTCATCATATCTTTTAAAACTATTAGAAAAGGTTTTGGTCTTTTAAATAATTTGTAATTTCTTGAAAAATGATTAAAACTGGATTCCCAAACAATATCTTCAACAGGCATAGTCATTTGAATTTGATGAGAATAAATAAACATTTGATGACCCATACAAATGGCATCTGTTGCATCCATGTAAAAACACATGAAAGTGGCTCTTTTCATAGATTCGATTTCAATCCATTTATACCAATTATCCGTTTCATCATTGTGAGATTCAGTTGTTTTAGTTGGTGCACCACCTAACGTTGGGCTCCTTCTTAATAATTGAACAGTTGTACCATGGTGTAAATGAGCCCTTTCGTGGAATCTTCTATTTGAACAATGCTTTTCATAGAATTCTAACATCAATAAACTTTGAATTATCCAAACTTCAGCAGGTGGTTGGAAAAATGGTGATGCAAACAACAGCCATCTTAAAGGCTCACAAATGGTGTCTGATAATTCCTTTGGGTGTAAAATTTTTTTATTATCGGGACATGTAATGTTATCAATACACATATATAATTTTGAACCCATTACTATCATTGATAATAGTAATAATATTGGAGAATCTGTTGAATTAAATGTAGGTCTATGTAACATTGGGAATCTTGGATGAAAAAAATTCCAATAAGTTTCCAAAGCTTTTTCAAATTTCGATTTTGTGAAATCAACATTCCCCTTTAAAGCCGGTATCAGAGTTTCAAATTCTTTCATTTGTTCATTGGTTAAAGTCGAATGAGAATTTTCCTTAAAATGATAAGCACCATTTCTACTTATCTGATAACCTTGAGATTGCTGGAAATTTTGTGATGAAGTAGTATTTGAATTTCGTTGTTTATTAAGCTTAGAAAAAGATTTATTTGTAGAGTTTATTGGAGAGAATTCCGGATCATTATTATTTAATTGTTGACGATTTTCCGGTGATGTACTATAATAGCCCGTACTTGAAGAAGAAGGCGAGAAATCATCATTAGCGGTGAAGAAATTATTTGAGGAGTTTTGGAAGTCATTCAAATCATTCAGTAAACTGTTGTTATCATAACCGTTATAATTGGGGTAGTTCGGATTATTCTCATTTGGAGTTGGGGTAGTGCCTGGGAAATTACTTGAATTCAAAGGGCTTATTTGAGGATCTTGGAAATAAGGCTCATTATGTGACGGAGGCAGAACGTCCGGATTAGTTGTCAAACCAGAATCATTGAATAACCAACTGAACAGATTCGGAGTGTTTGTATTATTTGTGGGTATTGTAGTGGTAGCAGTAATGCTTGATTTGTTATGATGATTGGTTGAACTACCCGCTGTTTTCGGGTACAGGTGGTTCTCTGCCTGCGTGTTTGTCTGCACTTGGTCCAATGATGATGATGTTGCTGGTGTGTCTTTGAGATCTTTCAAATTTGTTGAAGAATTGTTCTTCTTCAAAGTATTGGACACAACTGCGTTTAGGAACTCAGAAGGCTTGAGATTTGCCTGTTGCTTTTGAATTTTCATGTCATGTCTTTTCAAATGTCTGGTCAATAGATCATGTCTGACAAAAGTTTTATCACAGCCGGGGAAACTACAGGAGAAGATCGTCTTGGGGTTATGGTTTAGTTTGTGACGGGATAGATGTTCTGATCTCTGGAAACTCTTGTTGCAGTTTGGGTGTTGACAGATGTACGGCGGACCTACTAAAGTTTTTTTCCGGCCACGATGCTTTGTTTTCACTGGGGGTGCTAATTTGGTGGCAGTGGCGGTGATGGTGGTGATACTGGGGGTGAGAATTGCCGGGGCGGTATGGGGTACCTGAGCATCGTCATCGTTGTTATCGTTGCTGTCCCCACTGTCGTCGTGAGAATCGTGTGTGTCGTCGTTGTTCATGTCCTCGTCAGAGTCATGGTCGTGGCCGTGGCCGTGGCCGTGGTCGTGGTTGTGGCCGTGGTCGATTTCCAGCTGGGTGCTGCTACTAGCTTCAATTTGGTGTTGACCCTGATTTAATTTTTCATTTGTATTGTTGCTGGTGCTGCTGATGCTATTGTTGCAGATGCTGCCACTCTCACTGATCAGCGCAGATAGATTTGCCATGATAAGTCTGTTTGGCTCTCTTGCAGGGGAGTCGTGTCTTTGCTGGCCTTGCTACCAAGAAACGGGTGGAGTGGAAGAGAGCCCGTAGCAAAAAAGAGCAGATCCTGCACCTGCTTCTCTCTTTGACTTGCATCTCTAGATGGCTCCTGGTGCTGCCTTGTGCCATTTCTGTTTCCGTGCTTTTTTCTTTGTTCACTAAACGAAACGGGCGGGTTCGCAGCCCACGGCGGGCGGCGCGCGGGATGTGTTCCCGCGCCTGTTCTCGCGCGCAGCGCGCGAGCCGCGCGCTGCGCGTCGGTCGGCGCGTCGGCGCGTCGCTGCCTGGCGTCTCGTGGTTGGGTTGTGCGGCTCATTGGCTGGGCGCGTGGAGGCCAGGGCGGGCAGGCGTGTAGAGAGCACGGTGTGGGCCGTATGCTGTTCACGGCGACACGCATCCGAAGCCCAAGCTCCACCCTAGCTCAAC
>JAJLVN010000052.1:10084-45044 GCA_030570315.1 Pichia sp. NRRL Y-12827
AAAAATCAAAAAAAAAAAAAAAAACATTTTTTGTACTTACCATACACTAAAGGGTGTTGACATATTCTCAGCAGCATGCGATGATAAACGTAAAACAAATCGTCATTTCCAACCGAACAGTGATGTGACAATACCTTGTAAACCAGCATATCAGCTTCGTTTCTGTAGTATACAATACTACCTAATTGTGAATCCATATATCTAGCTCGATATAATATGGAAAAACAATTTGAAAAAGCAGCTTTGTTCGTTTTCTCTTGAATATACTTGATATCGATTGGCTACGTAGTTAGAGTTTCCAAAAAACCAAATATTTCACCTTTCTGCCCCACTGAGGATTTACTGGTGATAGTAACCGAATAATGATGGTCATCTACGACAATGGTTTCCTCCGAAACCGATAACTAATTTGATTGTAGAGTCAAAAGGGTGCCTGAATTTTCTTTCAAAATAGCAGGATGTCTCTGTATCTTACTAAATGATTTGGAGGAATATGCAATTGAAACCAATTCCATTTTGCTTCTCTTTCTTATCTCCCCTGTAACAATATACTGCTAACAATACCTTCAGTGGAAGCTGTCATGCTGCACCCCCGTTGCATCAATGGTAAACGGGCATTAACCTCACTAGCATCAAAACCACAACCGTCCCTCAATCTGATGATTGTGAATACCGTTTCACTTAGTTAGCAAGGGCTGCAATGGTGTTCTGGGCAAATCTCTTGTGGAAAAGAAACAGCGCCGACGCGTCGCTGCCGCCAGCTCAAAACGGCACATTTGCCAAATTGGCTGCTTCTTTTTCCATTTTCATGAAAGTGCTGCTAATCAAACACTCGTTGTAGAGTATTGTAACGTACACTACAGTCTCTCCTTTTGCCAGTTTCAAAAGACACACACACACGCATACATATATATCTATATCCCATCACATAATGTCCGATCTCTGGTATGTACTCACGTCCGCCCACCGTTGCTTTCAATTCGCCCCCCCTTGTCCTCAATTCGTCATACTAACATTTTAAATCACCATATTCTTTACAGTCCTGTTTATGCACCATTCTTTGGTTCAATTGGTTGTGCAGCTGCAATTATCTTCACCTGTTTCGGTGCTTCTTACGGTACTGCTAAATCAGGTGTTGGTATTTGTGCAACTTGTGTTCTTAGACCAGATTTATTAATTAAGAATACCGTTCCTGTTATTATGGCTGGTATTATTGCCATCTACGGTTTAGTTGTCTCAGTTTTAATCTCTTCTTCATTAAAGCAAACCCAAGCTTTATACACAGGTTTTATCCAATTAGGTGCTGGTTTGTCTGTCGGTTTAGCAGGTTTAGCTGCCGGTTTCGCAATTGGTATAGTTGGTGATGCCGGTGTTAGAGGTACTGCTCAACAACCAAGATTATTCGTTGGTATGATTTTAATCCTTATTTTTGCCGAAGTTTTAGGTTTATATGGTTTAATTGTTGCCTTATTAATGAACTCAAGAGCAACTCAAGATGTCATTTGTTAAAAAATGGAAAGATGAAATTCACTTTGATATGTACACTCATACATACATACACAAATACACAAATACATACTTATATATAACTATATAATTTATTGAAAAAATCTTCATCTTTTTTATTTATAAATACATTACCGTGTTTTGCAAAATGTAAATAATTTTCATACCTAATTAAATCCTTACGGTTTAAAATCCCAATAAGCCTTTCTCTTTCGCCATTTTCTTCTTCTCTGTTACCACTCACATAAATGGTCTTGATACCAATATCAACAAACAAATCGAATATTGTATATATTGTAGTACCTTCATTAACTATTGTGAACTCAAATTGAATCAATTCATCATAACCTTTAATATCTTCATAATCTGCAACGCTCACCAACTTATGCAGTCTTTCACTACTAACAAAATAAACCATCTCATTATCATCTTTCTTGGTTTCAATAATCGTCTTCAAATTTTCCCTACTTATAACACCAACCACTATTTTACATTCCCATAACAACGGATACTCACACTTACCCACCTCTAAAATTTCGTTCACCTTCCCAACTTGCATTCCAAGACAATCAATTCCAATCACTTGATGAACCATAATATCTCTAACTGTCACATCATCATCAAACTCATGATCTTCCTTCAAATCAATATATGGTAACCCATTAAATTTAATCATTTGATCTGCTATCCCTCCTAGTTTCAAACTTAAAAACTCATTAACTATTTTAACAGTTATAATGGTTATCATCGTAGGTATAATATATTTTATAGCACCTGTTAATTCATACATTATAACAACAACTGTGAATGTTAGATTTGTTATACCGCTTAATGCTGCACCTGCTCCTAGAAATGAATATATTCCTGATGATATCTCAACATTTATCCATTTTTGAACAATCAAGCCTAATAATTTGCCAAATGTTGACCCAATCATCATACTTGGAACAAAGATCCCACATGGAACTTTACATCCATAGCTTATAATGACTAATAAACTACGAAATATAGTTGCATATAATAATTGAAATAATATCCATGATAACTTTGAATTACTCTCAATTTTACAAATTTCATTACCATTACTTTCCATTTCAATACAAGGGTCAAATAACATTTCCATTACCTTAGTCATATCATACCTCATAAATATATTCCAATATCCTAGAACTGAACTAACTAAACATAAGATGAACACTTCTTGCAATCCTTTGTTTGATAAATAACGCTGTCTAAATGAAACATACTTGATATTAAATTTACTAATCAATATTCCATAAATACCTCCAAAAACACCAATTATAATAAACCAACCAACCTCACTCCATGTCCAATCATTCAAATATTTAACTTCAAACATAACTATCTGGCCTGTTCCAAATGGATTCCATATTTGTAATGTAGTAATAGCAACCAATGACGTATAAAATGTCTTCCATAATGTACTCAATTTAAACTTATGTGATATCTCCTCCATACTAAATAAAACACCACCGATTGGACTCCCAAATGCAACAGCAACTCCTGATCCAGCAGATGCAATAATTATATCACTTAATTGTATAGATGATTCTTTAAACCAAGTGATAATCCATTTACTAATAACATTTCCAGTACATGATGCATAATGAACACTTGGACCTTCTTTACCGACAGATAACCCACTAGCTATGGTGAATGGTAATGTGAATGCCTTTAAGATTAATGTTCTAAACGATAGGAAATCATCTCTTTTAAACCCAGAAACTATAACTTTAACTTCACTTATACCTGAACCTGTTGCATTAGGTGCAAATTTTAAACATGCAAACGATGCAAAGATACCAAATAAAACGGATAGTACCGTATATATGATAAATTGAACTATAATGTGATAGTTGGGCCAAAATTTTACCTCGTTTAAAAATTCAGTCATAATATTCAAAATTGATGCAATTGATCCAATTAATATACCTGTTATTGTTAAGACGAACCAAATTTGAAAATTAATCCAAATTCTAGATTTAATTATTTTAAATAAACTTATTTCCTCAATTATAGAGTTTATAGTGAACATGGAGTCTGTAGTAAGTGGTCTGCCTACTCCATCCCCATATTCTTCTCCTTCTGCTTCTTCTTCTTGTTCTTCTTCTTCTATTGGTTGGCTTGTAGATTTTAGTGCTTCATAGTATGTTTTGTTTTCATTGTATGTTTCAGCCTGCCAATTGATTGTTTTATAAGAATCAAAGTTTCTGGATAGGTTTCGTATTTCTTGGTTCGTATTATATTCATGCTGCCAATCCAACATTTGATGGTGTTATTTTTGACAATAAAAAGTTACGAAATATTGGCATTCATTTCAATCAAATCCTTCTTTCAATTATTCATCATGTCGCTCTATTTTGGAAAATTTACATATCTCTACTACAACACCTTTCTAATATATGTAACAGAAAGATTTTTTAAATTATATAAATATACGTAAAATGGGATGTGGAGGGGAGGATGATATAAGATGATGGAATTTTAGATGGGAATGAATTTTTAATTTATTTGATTTTTTTTTTTGGTTTTTGTTTTCGGAATAGAATAATAATAATAAATAAATAAATAGATGTATGGATAACTGAATAGTAATATTCAAGTCAATTAACCAACAACTAAAGTTTCTTCATCAGCAAATTCATATTGTGGGACTTCTAAATTAAGTGGAGCAGGACCTTTTCTAATTCTACCAGAAATATCATAATGAGAACCATGACAAGGACAGAACCAACCACCGAAATCACCAGCTTCACCAATTGGGACACAACCTAAATGAGTACAAATACCTAACATGATTAACCATTCAGGGTTCTTAACTCTATCTGCATCAGCTTGAGGATCTCTTAATGCTGAAATATCAACATCATTTGCTTCATCGATTTCATGTTGAGTTCTGTGTCTAATAAAAACTGGTTTACCTTGCCATTTAACAACAACATTTTTACCTAATGGAATAGCATTTAATTTAACTTCAACTTTAGCCATTGCTAAAATATCAGCAGATGCGGACATTGTACTTAAAAATGCTTCAACTGTAGACTTTGCAGCCGCTGCACCTAATAAACCATATGATCCAACCATGAAATATGTGAAATCTCTTGATTTGTTTGATGAACCCTTGGATTCATTTAAATAATGACTGAAATCTGGAGAATCATAAGTGGATTTAAGAACTGGGATAGTTGATGAGATTGATCTTGTTTGGACTGTGAGAAAGAAAAAAAAAAGGGAAAGAATGTAATGACATTGTTAGTATTATGACACTTGTATAGAACAAACAAATATTTGATAAACATATTTATAGTGTTCTGTATTTATATGCATTTCTTATTTTCATTTTTTTGATACATACTTAAACTTCTTGCAGATCTGGCAGATAATCTAGATAACATTGTGAATGTATATATATATATAACTAACTAACACAAAGATTGAGACAATGCAAAGTAAGTACAAATTTACGAAAAACCCAAGCAAAAACAGTAAATTCTCCCTTACACACTCTTTCCAATTGAATATTGCACACTCACCATTCGAGGAATAATAAAAGAAGTAATATAGTATGGTCTCCATTCTCATTGGCTGATGGTAAACATCCGTGCACATGCATCTGAAAGTTGTGCGGCAATTTCTCTTTTAAAATTATCGAGCCGCACTTGATGTGCGGTTTTTATTTCATTTAGAAGCCGCACTTCCTCAATATGAAGTTCATTTTCTAAATTAGCGACGCGTCGTTCACAAGACTTAGTTAGACTGGTGAGTGCTTCTTGTAGTGGATCAATGGTGGTAAGGGTTGTTGTTGGTTCAGTAGCTGATAGTGGTGGTGGCGGAAAAGATGCAGATACTTGAACAATTGTAGGTACAGTAATAGTTGGAGAAGGAGAGACAATCGGAGAACCAAACGGAGATTGTGGAGTTTCCATAATTTTAGGAAAATCTACTTCAGGCTCTGGCTGTAGTTCTGGTTCTGGTTCTGAGGGATGTGGGATTGGTGGTAATTGTAACTGTTTTTGAGCATACTTTTTCTTCTTAGTATCAGTGGTGGTGTTAGTGGTGGATGAAGCCACCTTTTTTTTACGTGGTTTATATTTACGTTTTGTAGTTGTTATCGGCTTAGTGATTATTTGTGATACTCTCACCGGCACTGATTCTTTTGGTTTTTTATCAATGATTAGCTGATCATTTAATGTTATTTCTGTGTCTGACTCATCTGAATCGACTTGAATCAATTCCGATTTGTATATTTTCATTGTTGGTGTCACGTATGCTAGAAAGGAAGATGTTTGTGACGAGCCGTCCTGGAGTTGGAACCTTTTTTTTAAATAGTGTCGCTATTCTATTGTTTCGTTTTTTGTTTTTAATTTTTAGATATTTTAAAGTACAAATAAAATTATCTAAATTGTAATAAGATATAAAAAAAATAGTTACAAACAAAAAAAGGAAAGATTTAAAAGAACATAAAATTAATTGAAACAGTAAATATAATTTGATGGAAGAGAAAAACAGGAGGGGAGAGAAATGATGAAGGCTAATAATGATATGTAAGAGGAAGAAAACATCTATGTGTTTAATAGAAAACAAATTTTGCCTTACCTGACGAAACAGCAACGGTACAACCATCTGAGCCATTACCATTATAAGAACCATTTTCATAGTAACATTCACCATTAACAACAGAAGAGTCATCGTAAGCGACAATTTTAACATTGTAATTAGCAGCTTCCTTGTTATTTGGATTTGGAATTAATGATAAATATGCAATACCATTAGTGTAACCAGCACCAAAGTTTAATGGAGCCCAGTTACCAACACCTGAACCGGAAGTACCCCAGATACAACCATCTGTTTGGGAAACACCTGCATTATTAACATAATATTGAGCAGATGTCTTTAAACCTTGCCAAACATAGTAGTTATCTTCGTCAACAGTTGTTAATAAATTTTCACTGCCTGCTTCAACGATTGTTGGAATAACCATATTTTCGGTACCTGGATAGTCGGTTCTACAAATCGCAACAGTTTCGTCAATTTCAGAAACAACCCTTGCGGAATCAATACCCCAAGTACATAAATAGTCGGAGTCGGAGTTGGTTTTGTATAAGTAACCATCTTTACAATATAAACCACCAACAGAGACACCATTATCTGGTTGTGAAGATGGCCATTGGGTTTTGGACATACCTGGTTGACATGCATAAGAACAATAAGTACCATCTTCACATGAACCACCAGTAGAAGTATCATCGTGGTATAAACCAGACCAACCACCAAAGCCTAAGTAATCTAATGCAACAACACCTTGACCACCTGGAAATTCAGAACACTTAACAGTACCATCTTCAAATTTACTTGATGGTTCTTCATATGCACCTAAATCACCAGTTGATGAGTACGAGTATGATTTGTTAGATTTTGAACTTGCAGAAGAAGTTGATGCTTCAGAAGATGAAGTTGATGATGATGAGGATGCTTCATCATCAGCTGAAGTAGAAGAAATTGTTGAAGATGTAGAAGAAGAAGATTCAGAACTTGAATCATAGTCAGATGATGATGATGAGGCAGAGGTTTCAGAAGTTGAATCGTCTTCAGATGAAGATGACGAAGTAGATTCGGATGAAGTTGTAGAAGTTGCTAAAGTTGTTTGTTCGACGGTTGAAGCAGAAGTAGTTGTTTGTTCGTAAGTATTACCATCACCATCAACGGTAACGGTAACATAAACGTAATCATATGCAACAGCTCTTTTATGTTGATGATGCATATGGTATTGAGCAGTAGTAGTACAGTCATCAGTGTCATCATTTGCTGAGACGTTGACTAAAAGAGAGGCGATAGCCAAAAGAGAAGTATTGGATAATTTCATTCTGTAAGATAAGATTATATCATTTGATGTGCGATATATTCATGTTAGTATTCTAGCTTTGATGGATAATATTTGCTGTTTTGGGATAGTGAAATCGTAGAAAGCGTGAAAGCGGAAAAAAATGTAAAATGAGACGAATAAAAAATAAACAAACAAAGCGCGGATTTCCGTTATGGAAACCAGCCGAGTTGTCAAGGGGGCAGGTTTGTTGTTTTCCCATTGGTGTCACAAATTTCACAAACAAAAGAAATAGAGAGAAAAAAATGGAGAGGGATAGATATATTAGGACTATGATAGCTGGAGAATGTTATGGTTTCAAAAGATGTAATTTTTGTAAAAAAGAAGACATTTGCAAACGGTAACCAATGATGAAGTAAACACTTAGTAGAAACAATAATTGGTAGTTATTTTTAGTAATGATCTATGTGGGTTAGAAAAGCACTTGAAAGATCAGGTATGATCCTAGTTGATGGCTAAAGCACATAAGTAACGGAAAACACGATTTTATCTATCATATTAACAGCAAAAGACGTGGAAAGAAACAAAATATTGTAGTTTATATGAATAAAAAATATACATACTGTAATCTTTTTTTCTAAGGAATGGATATGTCAGTTAGTGAGTAAAAATAACGAAAGTAATCTTGCTAAGGAGTGAAGCTGACGTTTGAGTAGATTTGTATCTAAGGAATGTAAACAGTTGGTGTGTGTGTAGCGTGAGTTGAGCTTAAAAACAGGAACTAAAGATGAAACAAAAGGTCGTTTGGTAATTAAAAACAAGTAACTGACGAAAGCGAAAATGTGAATATGTGAAACTAAAAAATGTGAAATAAAATAAAAATAGAAAAGTAACCCTGCGTCGATCGGCGCCATCTTTTTTTGTTTGTACGCATTTCTTTTGCCAGAAAATTTTGCAGCAAAGCTTTTTTTGCAATTTTCAGATTTTCAGATTCCAAATCTGATTTTTCCAGATTTCCACTTTTCTATTTTCAATTTCAGTTTGGCCCCGTCTGGAAAAGAAAAAGACTCCATTTCTGATTCCAGCACTCTGGGTTGCTTCTACCTCAATCCAATATATCCAACACACACGTCGTCTTGCGTGGTTCCCCTACTTTACACTCTTACACCCCAGTTTTATCCAACCCCTCTCTTGATCACAAGTCACAAAATAGAGTTCCTTCCTGATAGACGCCACCCCCTTCCTCCCCGTTGCATCATCTTATATTTATAAAAAAAAACTCTCCACATTTGCCTTCAATAATGTCCAACGAAGTGTTTAATGAAGGTCCAACAACCTCGCAACATATAGAGTCGACTGACGATGACCATTTTCAAAACACCACTTTCAAATTGAAAAGAACAAGATCTATGGGTTTATTAGACAATTTCATTACTAATAGTACCCCGGTAAATAAAAATCCTCCAAACTCAAATTCAAACCCTTTGTCTGCAACTTCGAATTCTGGTGGTAGAATTCAAAACACTAAGTTGACTTCTGGTAGTTTCATCCCAAAAGAAACATTATCAAAGTTGAATTTATCAACAAGTAACGACAATAACAATAATCACAACCACAACCACAACCACAACCACAACCACAACCATAACCATAACTATAACCACAACGCACATGGTTCAATACCAACGAAACATAAAATCTCTACCCCTCTGAATAATCATAGTACTACTCCCCACATTTCACATTCTCCACAAAGTTTCCAAAGTGATGATTTCTCTGATGATGTATATAATTCTGAAGACTCAGCTTCTACAACTTCAAATTCTTCGATCTGCTTAATACCGAAACATCAGTTGAAAAAAATGAATCAACTCAGCAACTCAAATAATAATAACAACAATAACAACAATAGTAATAGTGGTAATGGCGATCAGAATCAATCTTCTTCTTCTTCTTCAAATCCACCCGATCTGACAAATCTGTTGCATGATGATATAGATGTTAAGGATTCTCCGGAATCACACGTCGATTATTTAACTCATAAATGGGATGAAGTTGAAATCTCAAAATCTTGGAAATATATAACTGAAAGAAGACAAAATGTTGCTGAATCGGCAAGATTGGAAAATGCTTCTTGGAGAACATGGGCTCAAACAAGACTAGGCTTGAAAACCATATGCCCTGAAGAATTAAATTGGTCAAAGGATGCCGATGTTACATGGCTTTATGGTCCTGTTATCAAGAATAGTAATAATAACAATAGCAATACCACTACTACTACCACTACCACTACCACTAACAATAACAATAACAATAACTCTAACACTAACACTAACACCAATCTTAATGATCCATATCCTCTTGTTAGAGGTGTTTCCACAGATACTAATTCCGTAGTATCCATATCTAATAATAGATCAGATTCCAATGATGATATTAACCATCCGACATTTAATTCAATGAATGACACGACCAAATTTAATGACAACAAAAATACTTTACTAAACAACAATAGTCCAAATTATACTGATATCAACAACTTTTCTGATAGTGTAGAAAATTCGGATAATGATATAACACAGCAATATCAACATCATTCGCCATCTTGTGGTGATCATTTAAAATCGATTTTAAAGAAAAAATCAAATGTTGAAAAGATGATTAGTGACGCAAGTTATAGTAGATTACAACATTTATTAGAAAATCGTGAGAAAAGTTTAAAGATTAAAAATAAAAACAAAAATTCCGAAAATAAAGATATTACTACTAAGAATACCAATAACAAACAATATTCAAATTCCTCCCCAATTTTAGAACCTATAAGTTTACAATCCTCTCCATCTAATTCCACAATTATAAACAATAAATATACTGATAATTCACTCAATATCAATCCTGAAAATTCCATTAATTCAATTTCAACTATTACTTCCAATAAAATATTACCCTCACCATCTTCTTCAACATCATCAAAAATGAAATCTTTATTGAAAAATTCATCAACTAATATCAACAAACATAAAAATGAATCAGAAAGTAGCAATTACAATAATATTAGTTCTAGTCTTGATTCATTTACAAAGAAAGAAAGAAAACATATTCACTTTAATCCAAGAGTTGACCAATGTATTGCATTAGAAGATCCATACAATTACAGTGACACACAATATGTTGATTCATCTGATGAATCTGATAATTATCCAGTATCAAACATGGTTACCTCAACGTATAAAGAAGATACTGATAACTTTGCAGATGATGATAACAGGATGAGAAATCTATCATCATCCGATTCAGAAAGTGATTCAGATAGTGATGACGAAGGATTCGTTGTTAACCCAACTGGAAACTTTACCACACATCCTCATAATACTATATTACCAAATCAGTTTCTAAATAATAACAATAATAATAATTACAATCTTAACAATAACAATATTAATGATTCCAAAAACTCAATTAATGAATTTGCAACTATTGCGCCATTACCCGCTACAACTTTAAAATTTGGATCCGATGATGAACATTATGAATCAATGAAAAAATCAAGTATGACTTCATATAACACAAAAGTTGATCGTGGTTATGCTTACAATTATAATTATAATACTGTTTATCAAAATTCAATAAATCCTTCAATTTATTCAATTGATGATCCAACTACTATTTATAATACGATTAGTAATTCAACAACTGCTGATGTTGAAATGTTTGATGTTCCAGTTGATTGTCAATTAGATGATACTAGCAATAACCCTTCAGATGAGGCTAACTTGGATATAAATTCTCCAATGATTAATACTACTAATAATACGAATTTCATTTTTTCCAATAATAGTAGTGTTAATGCATCTCCATTAATTTCACCATCTGAATCTTCATTAACCATACCTAACAACTTAAAAACTGTACCTAACTTCCCTATTTTTTCACCAACTACATCATCAAATGTTGTTGATATACCATCAAATTTTCTGGATGATTTACCAATTGATAATCATGTGCAACATATTGAAAAGATGAATTCAGATAATGAAACTTCAGATGATGGTTCTAATTCAGATGAACATTTCATTCAATTGAAAAAATCTCCATCAATTAGATCAACTCAATCTTTAACATCAATGAAGACAGGATTGAGTGGACTAGATTTGGCTAAAACTGGTTTGAAAAGCAGTACAGGCATGGGGTCGAAACCTCAGTTATATCAATTAGGTAATTTAAAATCACCTTCTTCAACGCCATCATTATCAAATTCATTAGATTCATTCCATAACACTATTAATAGCAATCATAATAATAATTCCACTAATTCTGCTAGAAAGAAATTTTTATTTGCTGATTCAGAAAGCGATAGTGAAAGTGATAATGACACTAAAATGCTTGATGATTCTGTATCGTACCACAATAAGCGTGAGATGTTCACACCACAAACTAGCCATATTTTAAATTACAATAATCAAAATGGATCGGATGATATTGAAATGATGGATGGTAGTGCTAGTGGCAGTGACAATAATGCGGATAATAATGAACATTCACAATTGTTAAATGCCGTTAGAAGTTCACAATTTGATAATATGAAAAGTTATTCATTATCTGATATTAATAAAAAATTCAGTAGCTTAAGTAATATCAATAGTGGTGTTAATAGTCCAAGATTGTCACCTAAACCCACTGGCGGTGGCGGAATTAATAGTAGGCCTTCAGGTGGTGGTGGTTTTAGTTTTGGTGATAGTGAAGATGAAACTGAGAGTGAATGAGAATATCAATTTGAATTACAATGTCAGCGTCAACGTCAACGTCAACGTCAATGTCAATGTCAATATCAATGATGAATAAATACAATACTATTATATAACTAAAAAAAAATCATTATAGAAAAAAAAGACCATGAATTATTATAAATATAAAAAATTTTAAAAAAAAAAAGCAAAAAAAGAATATAGCTAACTATTTTGATAATCAAACATGTTATTGCTATGATTATTGATTATTTTATTTTGTATGATTATTATTTTGTATACCTTGTATAGTTTAAGTCAATTATGGAATTGATTTAAATAAATAGAATAAATGGAATGAAAAAAAAAAATCTTGTATATACATAACTTCTTAATCTTGCTTTGGTCTTTTAAGCTGTGATAATCCCTTCCAAACACCATTTAAATGGAACTTAATTCTGAAAATGTATAAAATTAGACTTCTTGGGAAAATAGCAACTAACCTTGGTAAAATACACCAAGTGCCTAAATAAACATCAACAACGGATCTTTTCCAACTATTTTCAATCTCATCAACGGCTTGACGTGCATAAATCTTTGGATCTAATGGATTATTTCTTTCAGCAAATTTTTGTCTTTCTTCAAATGCCTTTCTCATCGGCTCAATATTATAAATACTGTCTTCAGGTAATGGTCTCTTATCTG
The DNA here is from genome assembly GCA_030570315.1 of Pichia sp. NRRL Y-12827. NCBI lineage: Eukaryota > Fungi > Ascomycota > Pichiomycetes > Pichiales > Pichiaceae > Pichia > Pichia sp. NRRL Y-12827. The sequence goes on from JAJLVN010000052.1 coordinate 22,862, forward strand.
CAACATTTGTCTTAACACCACCAGTGATGAAATTCTTAACACTAATCTTAAAAGGTTCCAATTCAAATGCCAAAATACTCGCATATTGACCAATTGCCGCCTTGGAAGCGCCATAAACTGAACCCCATGGGAATGGACAATAACCAGCTGCTGAACCAGTGAATGCAATTGTTGCTGTTCCTAAGTCAGCATTGATGAGTAAATTTTTAAATTGATGGATAACACGTACATGACCAATAAAATTTGTGTCAAAACATTGAACTAATGCATTATCTGGGACATCAATAGCTGGGAAAGTACATGATGAGCCTGCATTGTTATATAAAACATTCAATCTATCGATTCCTAATTCAGTTAATTTATCAACAACAAATTGATAGCCTGATTGGATTGATTCAAGTTTGGAAATGTCCATTGAAAAGGCAAAAATGTTGTCAGGATATTTATTTACAATATCTGACATGGATTCTGCACGACGTGCACAGGCAAAAACGATGTATCCTCTTTTCGCAAATTCAAGAGCAAGATCATGGCCGATGCCGGATGAACAACCAGTGACTAATGTTGTTTTTTGTTGTGACATTATGGTCTTATTTATTGATATACATAAAAATATGTAATAATGATAGTTGATTTGCTTTCGTAGAGCTTATAATTCAACTTTTAAAATTATGGAGTATGGAAATTTATTCATGTTCGAGAATTAATTTTGTGCAATCAATCGATTTTATTGGATGCTGGTTGTATATAAGTTGCTTTTGTTACTTTCTTATACTTGAGCATGTCTAATAAATACAACAAATTGGAAACTACAGACAACGTCGATTTTGGACCTAACCTTTTAGAATCGGATCATGAACAAGATAATGATATTTTCATCACACCAGATGTTGAAACCAATACCAAGGCTTCAAAACCATTACCTAAAGCACCACCAGCTTTAAGTAATATTGAACCAACACCAATGGAATCAACATCCGGCAATTCTTCAGAACAGCAACCATTTTTCAACTTTTCATCATTTATTACACCTCAATTGCCAGAATTTGTACAAATTGAAACAAGAGAGAGACCATTTACCGGTGGTAATACACTTGACGAATCTGTTTTAACTACGTTACATAGAGATTTAGCAACCATTGGGGATAAATTGTTATCCATTTTATGGCCATTAAGATTACGTTCATCATTAATCAATGTTAGACAAATAAGTAATAGAATTAGTGGTAATAATGAAGACATTGAAGATACAATTACTTCCTCATCGGGATCTAATGATGATGAATATTCAAGTGAAACAATCAAGAAAATCAAAGATTGGGATCTATGGGGTCCATTGATTGTTAATTTAGGATTTAGTTTAATTATAACATACTTACAAAGTCGTAGTTTAGATGATAATAGCAATAAAAATAGTAGTGGAATATTCAGTGCAGCTTTTTCATTGATTTGGTCGTCATTAGCAATATTATCACTTAATATTCAACTATTATGTCCTGTTCAACAAAGGTTAGAAAATGGAGATTTAACAAATGGTATTATTGGATTAAGCTTTTTCCAGTGTATTAGTTTATTAAGCTATGCATTATTCCCAATTTTAATTGGTGGTGTAAGTTCAATTTTCATATCTTTCAAATTTGTTAGATTGATTATCAATTTAGTGATGTTATGTTGGTCATTATTATGTACTTGGCTAATTATTGCAATTATAAGTAATTGTAAAAGGAGAGGTAGTTTAACATTTATGACTAATGATGAAAGTGATATTAACCAAGGTGATAAAAGAATTTTCTTGATGGTTTATCCCGTTTTCTTAGTATTTGGAATTTTTTCATGGTTTTGTGTAATTGTTTAGAAGAAATGGTATGTATATGTATATGTATATATGTATGATCTAATTATCTTGTGGAATTTTAAAATATTCATATATTTCCTTCTTGCTTAAATTTGGATTTGATTCAATCATAAAGTTAATGAGAATATCGATATTATCAAGCATTATATCAATCGAATCTTGAAACTGTTGAACTTTAGCTAATCTTTTACTAATATTTTCAGGTGAGTTTTCCATTAGCCTGTTAATTTTAGAGATCAGTTGATCATTTTCATCGGTTATTGTATTAATCTCACTATTCAATTCATCACGTTTATCATTGGATAATTTTCTATCTTTCTTTAATACGTCAATTTCGATTTTTGCACTATTAATCAAGTCAATCAACTCGTCTTTTTTTTTAATTGAACGTTCATAATCATTACAAATTCTCATTATACTAGTATATTTAAATGACCAATAAATATTAGAGATGCCACATTTTTCACAATTTACTAACCCATCATCCATTAAACTCTTCAAAATATCTTTGATTTGCATTGAACTAATACCTGTTTTCTTACTTGCAATTGTTTCAACTTCTTTAATATTGTACATTGTATGAGTATCTTGAAACCAATTTAACAATTTAACTTGCTTTTCTTCAAATGACAGGCCTTTTTTTGGTGGCTAAATAAAATGTTAGTATTGTGTGTATCATGTATTGCTGTCTATAAATTTACATATTTCATTACATACCATGATTTACCTCTATATCTTAAACTTATTATAAAGAGAATTTTCAACAGAGCCTCCAAGAAAATGAATTAGTTTTTCATCGGAAATGTCAAAACCTACCTCCTGATATATTCTTTTCATTTCTGCTACAAGGGCAAGAGTTGATATATATAGAGGTTTATCTTTAATTTTATTTATTTTTAGAATCTTATTAGAGATGAGTAATTTGTTCTCATATGGGATGTGATAATTACCAATGGCTTGTAGTATACATGAAATATATTCAATCCATTGATTAACATTCGTTATACGTTTACTCACTTCTGAGTATCCGTTAACTGAAAGATTAAGAGTTGCAGATCTGATATGATATCGCAATGGATCAACTTCAATATCTTTGCAAAGTTTCAATAGTTTGGAAATATCAAGATGTTGTGGAACTGAAATTAAATGTCCATAGATTGAGTTTGATATGATGAATAAAGATTTTTTAACTAATGCAATTTTAGAACATCCAGCAGGATATCTGCCATGAGCAGTATCTTGAATCCATGATGGAATGGTTGGAAATGATTTGAATTTATGAATAAGGGAGTCATCTATTTGTAAATATGGTAAATTTAATTGATAAAAAATACCTCTAATTGAGCACCAATGACTGAAAGCTCTCAAGGCATTATAAACATCAATTGAAGTCAATGCTTGACTACCACAGTTTTCAGATATGATTCTTTTCAAAGCATAACCTTCTAAAGTTGGAGATGTCACATTATGATCAGTTTGAAAAAAATTTATCTTTGTTGCAGTTAATATTTGAGTACCCATTGAAATTAGTTCAGATCTAACATTTGGATCTATATTTAAAATATACTTCAATGCATCATCTTCGACTGTTGTTGGATCATAAGATGAATTTTCAATTGAACAAACTTTGGAAGATTGGTCATACCATTTATTTAATTCAATTTCTCTTGATGTGAAAATAATGGCAAGTGACAAATTAGGATAATCATTTAAAATATTACCACAATCTTTTAAGATGTGATACGATGAAAGAATAGAGTAATTCAGCTTAAAATCTTCATATGACTCGGCAAGAATAAGGTGTTTATTTTCACCTTGAACACGTATAAACGTACCTTCAGAAGTCAGTTTGTATTTTTTACCATTTTTGGAATACTCATTTTGGCCTGCCTTTTGAAGAGCTTGTTGCTGATCTTCCATGATCACATTACAAATGGTGACGAGGTTGTCTGATATGTCCCTTAAAATCATTGCTGGGTATATGTTGATTTAAAGGTTAATACTTACTTACCGTTTACCTTACTACTACACCAACGTATGCTTCCGCTATTGTTGATCTGATGTTGATGAAAAACCGAAACTGTCTGAAAAGGGAAAAACGGGAAACGGGAAACGAGAAACACAATTTTGGAAGTCGCGCGTACTTGAAAAACAAAAAAAATAAAAAATAAAGTAAAAATAAAAAAAGCTGGTCGTTTCTTAACGCGTTTTGGATTTTTTTTCCGGAAATTGGCAAGATAATCCGGCCGACTTCGCCAGATCGCTCCCGGCCTTGCCTAATTGGTGCCCTACACAATCAAAGGGCGTTGGTGATGGAATCGGTATATGCACGCTTTACGGTATCGTCAAAAAGAGCATCCTCACCATCGCCGTCGCCGTTATCGCCATCGTCACCGATCCCGGCCATCCACCTAACGCCAACTCCAAGTACACGCTACGCGGTCTGTACCCAAAAATAAAACAAGTGTCAACAACAAAACAAAACAAAACAAAAACCAGACGAGCAAAAAAAGAAAAAAAAAGAAAAAAAAACATTTTTCAGTTTCGTCATACTGCAGATCCTGCGGCAAAACTTCTTTGAAACGACAATCTTCCATGTTTCTTACTAAGCTCCTTGCATGCATCCATACACCCCCATTTCTCTTCTTTTTTTCGAACACATAGATTCTTTTCATTGCAATAACCAGGCTTTTGTTTTTCTTAATTTCAAAGAGAGCTATACCCATTTCATCAGCTTATATATACCATCTACAACGTTCACGTTCCTGATTTCCTCCTTTCTTTAAAACCGTTTATTCCCAAGGTACGCTTTCTGCTCGAGATCATAAACAATAAAACCATTCCTGGAACCACATATCATCAAATAACTTGATCTCTATACTCACATCTAAGCATTGTCACAACTTCCAGCATATAAAAGTACTAACGTTACTTCTCTCAGTATATATCACAAAAAAAAAAAAAAACACAACCCCTTTTCAACTACATCACACTATGAAGTTTCAACTGAGCAGCCTTTCAACACTTCTGTGCTTCTTATCATTTTTACATTCCGTCTTCACACTTGATGTCACTACAACAACTCCAACTACAACTGGAACTGCAACAACCCCAACTACAGTAAAAACTGCTCTAACTACAACTGCCACTCCTGTGGCAACTGGAACAACAGGTGCAAACACAGCTACTGCCGGAACTACAACAACCGGTGTTGCAAACACAGCTACTACCGGAACTACAACAACCGGTGTTGCAACCACTGGCACAACCACAGCTTTAAATGCTGTCACCACAACTACTCTTCCTGATGAAACAAATAAAACTTCACACCAAATCATCACAAAAACGCCAACAACTACCATTCCAGCAACCCCAAAAACTGTAACTTTCTCAACTTCTACTTCATCTGTAAATGATGATACAATTGTTTGGCTGACGACATTTATAGATAAAACAACGAGCACCAGTACCAACGTGTATTCTGTTGCTTGGGTTCAATCATTTACTAAGATGTATGCTACTGTTGCTGTACCACCTTCCGGTACTATTGGTTTAGGAACTATCAGTGGAAGAGTTGGTACAACTAGAGAATATAAAACTGTTTAAATTATTGTTTCATTTGATTATTATTTACAAATGTGTGTCTCCCATTTACATTTTCACCTTTACCTTTACACTTGCATGAACACAGATTCACATAATAATAATTTTGTTAATACTTTATAATCTTGATTTATAACAACATATTAATAATTATACCTTTTAACTTTTACACAATACTATACATCAATGGATTATTCTTCATCAGCACCAAATTCCATTGGATCATAAGTACTTCTTAAAATATCCCTGTTTTCAATTTCTGAATTAGTTGGCTCTCTAATAAACATATTGATTTGATCATATGTTAATTCTTTAATCTTAGGTAACAAATATGGATCAATTCTACATTTCCTTAACTCCATCCTACCGGATATCGGAATATAATAAGCATTATTAGATTCTTCGTCAAATGTAATAACCAATTGTCTTAACGGATCAATTGGTTTAATAGATCCATCATAATCTCTTTGCTTTCTATAAACTGATTTCTTAGAGTCATCCTTTAATATTTCTTCAATTTCATTATCATCAATTGGTGCATTTTCCGTCTTGTCATCTATTTTGGATTTAACATTTTTAGCATCTTCAGTATTAGTTAAATAAAAGGAAACTAACCTTGTATTCTTATTTAGTTCGATTTCTCGGAAAATGGCAGTTAATAATCTTGGGTCCGTTATTGATTTAATTGATTCTTTCTTATTTGATGTATTTTTGATGTTTTTAGAAATCGATGCAGAACTCATAAATTTAATATCATAATATGTTTGATCTAACATTGATGTATCTGGTAAAAAATTCCAAACCTTTTTGGCCTTTAAATGTTTCTTTGTTGGATGTTTGAAACTTGATAAATTTGAGTTCGGTGACTCAAACATATCTTCAATAACTTTTAATTGAGTTTTAGAATCTAATTCATCGTCTTTCTTAAGCTTCAGTTTGTTCTTAATTGAATTATTAGCTGTTTGATTGTTTTGAATGTCACTCGAAATATATTGTGTTCTTCTTAAGAAACTAACAGTTTCGGATTTAGTTTTAATATTTTTACTTGGATCTGCTAATAGTAACTGATCATTTGGATGTAATGCTAAATTCAATCCATTGTTTTTCAATCCATAAATTGTATCTTTTTGTGGTAAATTAAGCAAATTCAATGGCATACCTAAATCATCATTTAATTTAATCAAATTGTTGAAATTTTCTTTTCTGAAAAATGATGAAACTAAGGTACTTAATTCATTATCTTTTGATTTATCATTATCATCTTTTAAAAGTTTAGGTGGACAAGATGGTGGTGGTAAATTGTTGGAATATCTGACTTTCGCAACATATTGAATGTTGGATTTATGAGATTGGTTTTTTCCTTGTCCTGAAGATCTGCTAGGTGTTGGCATTATGCTATTGTTAATCTTCACAGGTAATTATCTGCCTTAATGAACATATGATTGTAATCGTCGACTTGAACAAATTGAAAAAGAATTTTGAATTTCGCTTTTTTTGTTTTTTGATTTGTCCTTCTCTAACATAAATATGAAAATAAAATAAGAACTGAATTTTAATTGTTTCTAATTTTTTTTTAAAAGATATATTTCTTGATGACATGGATGGAGAAGTATCGTATCAAAGAAGTGATAAAATCTTATTTGAAGGGATCACTTTCACAACAACAGACTTGACATCAAAGGAAAAATCTAAAATAAATGACGTTATTTCTTATATGGGTGGTAAACTTAAAAGTGATTTAACAACAGAAACAAATGTCTTGATCGTTGGTAATATCAATACTCCAAAATCCAAATATTGTATAAAAAAGAGAACAGATGTGACTTTACTATATCCAGATGATTTACTTGATATCTATAGTAAATTCAAAGAAAAAAGTGAACCAAAATTAACAGTTCAAATACTTGATGAATACCCATGGCCAATATTTAAATCATGTTTATTTTGCCTTTCAAGGTTAAGAGATGTTGATAATGTTTGTTACGAAAAAGGTTATATATCAAGGTTAATCGATCGATTTGGGGGCAAATCAATTGCTTCATTGACTACAAATGTAAAATATTTAATAACTGATAAAAGAGAAGGTAAAAGATATGAGTTCGCATTAGAATGGAATATACGACCAATTCATCCAAAGTGGATTCTTGATTGCTGTACTTGTCAGCGACTGTTGGATGCTTCATTATATGATATATCTAAAATAAAAGATCCAAAATTAATTGGTGTTGGAGCTTATAGCAACACAAGGAATATAATTGACTATGGTAGTACATTGAATAATCCAATATATTCTCAAGTTATTGAAGAAGAGAACTTAAAAGGCAAAGGTAATACTGAAACTGTTTCTAATAGTAGTAAATTATTTACAGGTTTTATATTCTCGTGTTTTGGTTTCAATTCTTCACAAACTGAAAAATTAAATACAATTTTGAAAGATAATGGGGCAGAAATTCAAGATGATTATGATTTAAGTATAACACATGTTTTAATACCGTCAACATTTACAATTGATAGAATACCTGAAAGTATTATGAAATTAAAAAAGATTGCAGACTCAAAAATCATCAATGAATGGTTTCTTGAAAGATGTTTACATTACAATAAATTAATCGATGATTCATGGTCATTACCGCCACTTCATTTAAATTTAAACTATGAGTTGAAAATTCATATTACCGGATTTCAGGGTATTGAACATTTACATATATCAAAACTCATTAAAAATTTGAATTTAACACTGAGTAATGAATTGACAAATGATTGTGATTTTTTGATAACAAATTTACCAGCATTGGGATTAACAAAGTTAAATTCCCCTCAATTATTTGATTATAAGTTTAATGATATCTTGATAAGTAAATCGAGTACTTCAACTTCAAAGTCAGTTAATCTAACCAAAAAGAAAATCAACTCTGCAAAAAAATGGAATATACCCGTTGTGAGTTTAACATTCCTTTGGGAATTTGCTCAAACAGGTATTTTACCTTCTGTTTTGGACACAAAATGGTGCATCTTTGCACCAAGAAGTTTGAGACCTGCAAGCAACTTCTTAGAATATGCGAGATCTTTATCAGGTGGTACATTCCATACCCAGTGTAATGATAATATCAATAACGACGAAAAGGAGGACGAAATAAATAGTGATTTAAATGCAGCTTTGAATTTTTCACCAAATTCATCACCTACAAAGCTACCAGCTCAATTACCATCACCACGTAAAAATTCACAGAAAAAATGGCCAAAATTAATAGGTACGGCAAGTGAATCACAATTAAAATCAAATGATGCAATAAATATAAATCTTGATGATAAAGATGATGACAATTATGATTTTAAACCTGCAAGGAAATTAATCTTTGATGATGATAATGGTAGAGGTGGTAATTTGATTGATTATGATGATGATTTTGAGATGGAGGATGTACCTGTTTTCAAGAAAAGAAGATTTTAAAAAATGGGGACTCAAATAACCAAACTATGGTAAAAAAAATGGGATAACATGTAATAATATAACTGTATAATAATGGATAATAGAATAATAATATTATTAGGTGTAAGACATGGTAAAAAATGGTCCAACGAACCAGAATTATGTGCGGATCTCTAGGGTATTCGAACTCTAAATTGTAGAAAATGAGATGTATACCCTGACCATTTGGCTAAGTCATCAAAAAAAGAGCAGAAATAATATTCTACTTTTGTGTGTGAGTTTTTCAAAAGTGATTTTTTTTACTATTTTTTTTTCTTTTATGATTATTTTATTGATATCTAAAGGTTAGTGAATGTATATAGGAATTTGAGATATATTAAAGTGTCTCTAGTCCAAAAAAGGCTTTTCTTAGCAAAGGGAGGGTAGAAAAGTGTTTGTTAATTTGGAGGTTTTAAAAATCTTTTAAAAAATAAAAAATCAAACTTAGAATAAAAAAGAAAAAAAAAGAGAAATGATGGACACAAATATTTTTTTTTTGAAGATCTATTTGGTAAAAATTGTTCGTAGTTTCTTATTTGAAAATGATAAAAAAGTATTAAATAGTATCAATCCTGTCAATTTTCTTAATGTGATAAGAGTTTAACTAAAATCCGGGTTAATGAAAATATAATATTCATTTGAATCATTTGAATCATTTTAAAAATTATGCGATGATTATTTTGATTAAGTAATTAATCATTATGCATCAAATATTATAATATACAGTCTATAAAAAAAAAAGAGAGTTTGGTAAGATATTGATGAATTTATTTGTTTGATTTTTCATTCAATTCATTATGCTTAATTCCTTTTTCTTTATCATTTTTTTCATCAGGATCATCATCACTATTATCAAGTTCATGTGATCTTTCACTTATGAAACTAACAGGTCTCTCTTCATCCAATTCATAATCATATGTGAAATGTTTCCACCTGTCACTTGCATATGGTCCACCTAGTCTACTGTCATTCATAACAGGAGCTTTTACACTTGATGAACTTTGCTTTCTTGATGATCTATTGGACTTGCCACTTAAACTTTGTCTATGTGAATTTTTATCTACTGTAGCTACGTGGATACCTGCAATGTCATTTGACATCCCTGCCGCCTTACTTGTAATTTTAGCATTGGCAAGTCTTCTTCTAATTTCATCATTATCATTACCACCACCTCCAAATGTAAATTGTCTGAATAATTTGTTATTTGTGATTTTATTTGCTGCACTTTGTGCTTGAGACTGCGGATGTAATTGTATTTTTGGACTGGATTTTATCTTGACAGGGGGAGGTGGAGGAGGATATATTTTAGATTCTAAATTATTCTCAATTTTAGTTACAGTATGTGTAATTGCTTTAGTTAATTTAAAACGTTCATTCTCATCTCCACAGTTAAGGTCATTTACCTCACCATTTTCTAAATCTTTTGGTACATTTCTAGTAACAGATCTTGAAATTGCACGCAATAGTTTTGATCCAACTTTTTCTTCATCTGGATCATATGGGTTCTCTAAATAATCATCATTATCAAATGCATTATTGTTTCCTGAATAGATACTAACTTGATTATCTTCATCAACTGAATTATCATTCGAGGATGATGCACTTTCATAACTACCGTTATCAACTGTACCAGTATTAATATTGATATTTGAATTGTTAGCGTTGCTGATAGTAGAATTATTATCTATAACGGAGTCTAAATTGGAATATCGATCATTGTAATTGGTTGGTATGTATGCAGAAGCAATTGTCTGTTCCTTCTTTAATGGCGTTCCCATATCGACGACTGGGAATACACCTTTTGGGGACCTGAATTGTTTGATTGGAGTTCTATTTTTTATTGATGAATGTGACAGGCACCTTGATATGTTTGGATTAAGAGAAGATGAGAAATTACTTCTTTTAGTACCCACTCTTGAAAGGTCATTTTCTTCATCTGGTTTGAATTCTTGAATCGAAGAAGGAGTTGAAGAGTTGTTACTTGATTCTGGTTTATCTGTCGGAACACGAACAACACGAGATTCCATATTTAACATCGGTTGTTCATCTCGTTCTTCATATGCAGGCAAGTTTAGTTTCTTCATGTCAGATTCAATCACATATAAATGTAAATACCATGGAATTATAACACCGAAGAATGAACCTCCAATCATATTACCAAGTGCGCCTGGTAACATCATTTTCCAAAAATAATGACCAAATCCAAAACCACAACCATTGAATATTGCAGCTGGAACCATAAACATATCAGCAACAACGTGAGTAAATCCCATTGCAACGAATGTAAAAATTGGTAAAAAGATCATTAAAAATTTGACATGTAAAGGTTTAACCATAATTTGTAAATAAACTGCCAGACAGACAAAGAAGTTACCAGCAATACCTTTGATTAAATTTTCTGCAAAGGTAAATGAATCTTTACTTTTAGCTATTGCATTTGTACCTAAAACGTAATTTGGTTGTTTTAAAACTCCGGAAAGGTAACATATCACATAAACAACAAAAATAGTTGATGCCAAATTAATCCAAAATGAAACAAACCAGGATATCACCAAATCCATTATAGTGACAGCACCACGCATAACACCAACGGAGAAAAACAATATATTAGAATTAAACAATTCCATACCGCAAACGATAACATAGAATAAACCAATTGCATAGACTGCACCTTGCGCTAAATAAACAAACATCTGGGCTCCAGGTATCAGCTCTTGACTTCCAGCTTCACACATAACATACAACATTCCTCCAGCACTAAATAGAAACCCACCCATAACTGAATTTATGCATAGTATATAAAACGGAAGACGGGATTTTTTCATTGACGTAGCCACCACCGCCAAAGCAGCTTCATGCGGAGTGATGTAGTATGTATCGTCAACCATTTACTTCTTTCCTTTTTTGATTGTAACGATTAGAAAGTACAAACTATACAGGTATATAGAGAAAAGTAAAAACAAAAACAAAAAGGAGAGTTAACTAATGAAAATAGATTACGTTAATCAAACAAAAACATTGAACAATGAATTAATTGAAAGATCAACATTTTTTTTCCTCATTTTTTCCCTTCTATAGTACACGCATTCCGAAATTGTAGTTTCCAGTTCCGATTGGATGATGCTAATCTATATAAAATCACTGAGAAAACGTATTGTCATCCCTTTTAAAGTTCAAGAACAACAGTGAATACTGTCACAAAGAAGCAGTTTACTGGGAAAATCCATTCTTGAGGAAGTACCATAAAACTACAAAAACTTATAACTGGCCAAATCATCCAAGACAATTTTATGTACTTCCAAAGCATGCCTGCATAATGATTATGAAACGAGTCCCATGTTAATTCTATGGTTGAGTGATTATAATGATCATGATGTGCGTTGTTAGAACTATTCCCTATTTGTATTTCTCCGTCCCAAAGACAAATGAAAAGTGAATATAATGTTTGAAATATAACAGTACCCAGGGTTTGATCCAATAAAACACAAAGGATTCTATTTTCTTTGAATATTGAAATAACAAACTCAATCCAGTAACTACACAAAAGACCATTTAGTCCACCCCATGCAAGGAATTTCAAATGTTCGGTAATGAGTGTATCTTTAAGTCTAATGGAGATCAATTCATATTGAGAATTTGATGATATTGAAGGTAGTTGTAATGTAGTTGATGGCGGCAAAACAGGGCTGTTTACAACACTACTTGAATTTCTGCTGTGTGCTTTATTGCTTAATCCTGATCTAGTTCTTTGATGTGTATAGAGTGTGTTTGGATCATTTAATTGAATGTTTTTTTCTTCGTCAAGTGCCAGAGAAATTATTAATTTTTGATCTTTAGATTGTAAAACAAATTGATTCCATTTGTATATCTGAAGTATGGTTTCTCCTAGTAACGAGGTTTCAGAACCCATTACAATTGGAGTCAAAAATTTATTCTTTTTATCAAGTGTGGGATACAGTGTATAAGTTATAAATATGAAGAATAATTCAATCGAAAATAGATAATATAAGTGTTCTAAATATGGATCGATATCTGTAAACATTGTGTTAATAAATGCTCTGAGTTTGTTCACTAAATTCAAGTTATTGAAGTTTGTACTATTTTCACCAATCAGATTTGAGTTTCCAACATTATTTAAATTATTTACATTATTATTATTTGAAGAATTAAGATAATTATCACGTTGTCTTGCCAACGTTTCTAATTTTTCAGCATCTCTACTGTTAATATTATCATCAATCAAAGCAGAATCTAAGTTAATATTTGAATGGAGATGATTCTCATCATCATCATTATGAACATCAGTATTTATTTCTATTCCTGGTTTTGTAAAATGACTGTTGTTTACAGAGGAGTCTCTTTGTAGCTCCATTATACTTTAACCTGGATTAACTAGATGGACTATGATGAAAAAAACAGTTATTGATCCAACACTTTTTTCTTTAGGTGATTTTTTCTTGGCTGTATACCGCTTGTTTTGTTGATAATTTTCAATTCTGTCGCGTCGTGGGCAGTTTTTTTTGGTGTAACAAATTCCCCACTAGAGTTTTTACTTTTTCGTGGGAACAACTATTTCAAAGAAAAACAAAATACAATGACATGAAACCTGTTAAATTAAATAATAAAAAGTATAAAGTAAACCATAAAGAACAAGAAAAAGAACAATAAAAGCAAACATTTTTTTCTTGAGCAAACTAAAAATAAAATCAAAAGCAACAACAAAAACAAAAACAAAAACAAAAACAACAACAACAATAACAATAACAAAAATAACAACAACAACAATAACAACAACAACAACAAAAACTGTAAAAATTAATAATAAAAACAAAAAAAAAGCTAGATCTATAGCCATCACAATAATTAATTAACACTTTGAAAAAAATTCCCCAGAAACTTTAGTATATCTATAATTTTCTTTTTCTTCTAAAATTAAAATCATTAACCCCTTATCTGTTTTTTTGCTTAACAAATACCACCTTGTTTAGACATCCAGATTCTCATTTTATAAATCCTGAATAAATCTTTAACTAAATCTCTAAAATCAATTCTAACATCGGAATTATAATAAAAGGTTAATTTTTTCAGATCCCACTGATATTCAGAATCGACAACTTTCATATTTAAGCCAAATTCTTTAACCTTATTATTACATAAATCAATTGCTCTAATTTCATCATTAATTTTCGAATTAATAGTAACTAATTCTTCACCTTTTGCATATCTAATGATTGATTTTGGAAAATTCAAAATTGGTTTCTTATGCATTTCATCATCTTTACCACCACCCATACCTAATGCTGCTTTTCTATCTAAACATTGTGCATATCTTAATAATCTAGTTTCTAAAAGGGTAACATCTAATTTGACAACTTTACCTAAATCTCTACCTCTATCAGCTTCGACAATGACTAAATCCCCAACTTTTAAATCATTTAATGATTGACTATTGGCATTTTTGGAAGTGTCAACATAAAATATATCAATTCTAGCATTCTTAAAACAACAAGCAACTAGCTTACAATCGTTGACATTACCTGTGAATTCAAGTGGTACGGATAGTTGTGGTAATAAGTTGGTATTTAAATGAGCTAAATATTGCTCTAAATTGAGTAATTCAGGCTTTGGAAAGCGTAAATATTTGGAAACATCCTCTATACTTTGATTAATTTGTTCTTTAGTTGGATGAAAAACCAACGGGACTGTTGAACTCATCTGATCCACATTATAATTCATATTAACTTTGTTACTACCCATAATCATACTGTTCATACTATTAGTATTGCCCATATTTATATAGTTCATGTTATTAGCACCCATGTTCATATTATTCATACCTAAACTAAGACCCTTAAAATTCAAATTATTGATGGGTGAATAGTATGATGAATGTCTTGGGAACATGGTAGTGTTATTGTTAATGTTATTGTCAATACCAGCAATACTATTTGTGAATTCCATATCATTTGGCATAAACTTAGAAGTTCCGGAAACATCATAGGAATATCTTCTGAAAGGAGGTAAGTCATTTGAAGCTTGTTGTTGTTGCAGTAGTAATAATTGTTGTTGTTGTGGGGACATTTGCCAAGTATAAGCAGCCGTATCACTTTGTGAAGTTGAAGGAGGCAGCTGAAAATTGAATTTCATGGTAGGATGTTGTTGGGTATTCTGTTCATCACTTCTTGAAGAGGGTGATGTTTCATTCCAAAACTCATCAAAAGTAGATTTGGTTCTAACACGGGATCGCCGGTGTTCATTTGTCTTTGTATTGTTAAGGGTTATTTCGTCGATTGCATTATTATTGGCATGATTATTTAAATACTGAAACGAGCAGTCTGCCGCTGGAGCAGACAAAGGCGAAGCTAGTAGTGCATCATGGACGGCGTGGTTTGAGTCTGAAAAGGAACTTTTCTGCGGGGTAATCGGAGTGATGAGATTTTCAAAGCTCCAATTTGTGTTTGCGTTTGTGTTTGTGTTTGTGTTTGTGTTTGTATTTGTAGTTGGTGACAATGAGGGAAGAGGATGAAGAAGAGACTTTGGTTCTGGAGAGGTGTTGGTGGTATCGAAGAGGTGGTCGTACAGAGTAGTGCTTTCAAACGCACCACTGGCCGTATGGTAGTTATTATTGTTATTATTATAGTCAGAGAATGGCGATCTGAAAACTGGAGTGTTGTCTGAGTGATGAGAGGCAGCAGAAGACGTTTTAAAGATGCCGAAATGGTGGTGGTCGTTGTTCTGCAGGGTGATCGAGCCAAGTTTTGAATTGGTACTGGAGTCCAGAGAGCTTCTATTTTCCGGTGGACACGACTGGACGTGGGAGAGGTCGGAGAAGCCGTTATAGGTGTTGTCAAAGGCTGACACTGGAATGATGGAGCCCTGGGAACTGACGCTGAGTCTTTTGTCAAACTCAGCCGCCGTCATAGGCAAATCTCCCAGCAGAGAGAAGGCCTGCTTGTCGGAGCTGTGGGCGAAGGCGGCGTGTGCCGTCTCGGCGGTGGTTGGAAGGGGGTCTTCTGGGCGGCTTTTTTTTGAGTAGTTCACCAGCATGATGTGGGGGTATCTGTGTTGTAGATAATAGACAAAGAAAACAAATAGAAGAAGAAGAAGAAGAAGAAGAAGGAGAAGAAGGAGAAGGAGAAGCAGAACAAGAAGAAAGTGTCACAGACAAACAAACAAGTCCAACTGCTTTCTCCGCAAATTTGAATCACGCAGACCCTGAGCGCGCCCAGAAAAAGCCAAGCCCTCACAGAACACAGATTGAGCCATATATTATATATTATATATGATATATTATATATGCCATATGATATATTATATATGCCATATTATACACTGTATATGATATATTATATACTGTATACTGTATACTGTATACTGTATACTACACTGTTATATGACAAAACTACCCAACCCCACAAGGATGAGGTTTCCGAGAATGAAGTTGTTGAACAAAATCTCAAACCCACTGCGACGAGAGTACACGTCGATTAGTCGGGTCTGGATCTCCTGCTTGTACACCAGCAACAACGCCAACACTTCCACGATGCTGCTGTCTATAAACTTGTTGGTGTTACGGAAACTGGTCACCAGCTTGGCATCTGCCCCCATTTCCGGTGCAGGTATGCTTGTAAATGTTAAAAGAGACGGTAAATCAAGGTACTCAAAATCATTCAAGTTTTGGATGATTCTAAACTTGATAGGTGGGAACATCTTGTAATTGACACTATCATCAACAACAACAGTATCGTCCTCTTTATCATTTTCGTTCTGATCATCCTTCATTTCGTTGTTATTATATCCCATAAATTCATCATTTTCTATATCATTTGCATGGAAATTGTAACTACTATTATTATTGGTATTGTTACTATTATTGTTACTATCATCGTCATTGTCTATGCCATTTGACAATTTACTGAATTTCTTCGATGAAAGACCGAATTTCTCATCATTTATAAATGTGACTAATAGTGATAAATCATGTGAAGTAATGTACGGTAACCCAGTCAAGCTAGAAACTGGCACCTTGTTTGGAAACTTAGCCGTTAAATTGTAATAATTCACCTTCATATCAATAACAACATACCTATTTTCTTCAATCATGGGAACATTCCTTTCATTAGCACCCGTATCACCATAACTATCTCTTAATTTATGGTATATGGTTTTACCCATATCTTTAATCCCATCAAGTGAGAAATCAAATGTGAATTCATCAAAATCTGTCAAATCAGTATCTTCATTGGGCAACATTATATCAAATATAACTTCTGCCTTACCGGATTCAATCCAGTTCAATTTAGAGTTCTCATTATTCAAATATGACAAATCAAGCATATCAATTCTTAATCTAGTTATTTTCTTCCATATATCATCTCTACTTTTCTCGTCATCACCACTACTACTCCCATTGATGCCGTTGTTATTGTTATTGTTCATAATACCCGTATTATCATTTTGAATACTGTTCAATCTACTATTATTAATATCATCGATTTCATTGTGTAAATCCATTCCATTAAAATGGGCAAACCGATGTTGTCTTTTATGCAACGTGAATAACGATCCGTCTAATGATCCAAACATGGATTCTGCATTAAGGAAATCGTAAACCATCCAGTTTCTTCTCAATCTCTTTAAATTACAATTAAAAACAACCAATTCTAATGGTTTATTGAAATATGCTTTACTATGAAATTTGATTTTAGAATGTTTCACTTTCAAGTATTTCAATTCATAATTGTCACTAAATGAATCATCTAATATTAAAACTGTATTGTCTTCTTCACTATTGCCAATCATATTCACATCCCCTTCTAATCCATCAATTTCAATACCATCGATTAATCCTTGTCCATCAAACCATTTACTAAATGAAAACGTTAAATTGATTTCATTAATATTTAATTCGTAAAAATTGGATGACACTTTCAAATTACAAATTTTAATTTTGCCATCTTCCCAATTTGCCCGGAATTTCGGATTACTTAAGTCAATATTCAATTTATTATCAAATGTAATTAATTTCTTCAATACCCATTTTTCAACCTCACCATCCCCAACCCAATTCACAATGTATAGTATAAATCCGATAAACGTTGTAGTTCCAATCAATATCCATAAAAGATTACCCATTAATATCCACGAAAAAAATGCCGTAAATTCATCAATATTAAACGGTCTATTTTGTCGTAATAGAAAATATTTTAATTTCCCTATAATTCCCAAATTTTTAGTTTTGTCATCATCATTATCATTACCAGTATTTTTCGTATCATTAACATCTTTTTTATTATTTACAGTTGTATTTGGATCCCTAATTTGAGAATATTGTCGAATATTAACATTTTTTAGCAAAAAAATCATTGGTTTTTCAACATTTCTGTTTCGTATTTCACCATTTAAACATTTATTATATACAAGTGGAGGAGGTGTTTGTCTTTGGTGATGTCTATTTATTTGATTAATTGTTGAAAACGGTTTTATGAATGGCATATTCATGGCCCGGGTATCCAATATTTTATAGTTTTTCTGTGCAAATGTCGATATTCGACTTATTTTACCAAGTCCTGCTATCAGCGTCATTAGGTGGAGGTAATTTATATATGTTTAACAGTTAAGTTCCGAAAAAGAAATGGAGACTGGAAAACTTGGACAGGAATTTTTTTTTGACTGGAAAAGAAGTGGAAAACCAAAAAAATCAAAAATTCATGATTGGAGTTTGTCACAAGACAAGTTTTTCGGATCGAAGGCTGTACGAGACTGAATATACCCTATATTTTTTCAGTTTTACACAACTACTCCATAGAAAGTATATAAAAATTTAAAATCCATAATAATTCTACAACATACTTTAAAGAATTTCTCAAAGAAACATTGAAAATTCATCCTATACATCCCAAAATTTAGTTTGTGAAGGTCCATCCAATGCGTCAAATCCAATAAATCCATCTTCTAAACTAGGCATCTCTTGTAAAATAGTGGCAAATATATTACCCAAATCTTCACTATTTGTTAATAAACCGCTATCAAAATCCAAAGCAATGTCCGAGTTGGTTTTAAATTGTAAACTATTACTACTAATATTATCATTACCATGATTGTTTTCTTTATTGTTAACAAGGACAGGATTTACCAAATTTTGTTCAATCCTTTTTTCCTTTGTAAACTTTTCCATCAATGTTGAGTATACACTTTGAATTGAATTATAGTAAATTTCAGCTAATTCCCATGATACAGATAATTCTTTTAATAACTTAACAAAAAACATCAACGAAGCTAGTTTATTATTTGCAAAATCATTGTCATATTTTGTTATTATGATCATAAAAATCATAATAGATAAAATTATATTATAAACTGTTATTATTGAACACTTGCTAAGCTTCTCAACTTTAATAAATGATTTAATTGAAAGTTCAATCTCATTAGTAATTCTTAAGCACAATTTAATCGGTGAATTTTCATACTTTGAATCAATATCTAAATTACTGATAAATGGTTTTTGAAATGCCAATAAGGCAAGATAGTATTGATTTCTAATATTCATAATAACTGGATTATGCCCGGTATCTTCTAATATTTTCAAATCCCATTTTAGATTGTCAGGCAAATTGTCTTTCCATTTTAACATTAGTTTATTAAAATCGTTCAAGTAGTCTAATGATTTTTTGCCAAATCTCAATCCTTCTTTTTTCAACGTTATTTTAGAGAATATTAATGGCTTATAAGTTTCTGTTAATATATAAATTTCACTTAAATGTTTTAAATGTTCAGAAACGTTTATTTTAATATCATATTTTTCCTTCAATGGATCTGTATAACAAAAGTTATTAATTCCTGGCAAACGTGGCAAATCATCAGTATCTCTAATCGTTGCTTGATTTGAATTTATAATTGAAATCCTACCTAAAACATTTGCAATCAAATGTTCAGTTATAAAACATCCCCAATAAATCCTACTTCTAACTCCAATATCGTACTCTGTTAAATTCGTATCACCAAAATCTGACTTCCAATTTTTGGGATCTTGTGATAATCCTTTATGTTCACCAATTCTAGCTGCAATACCCGATAATAACCATGCAGATAGATTGTTTGCTTTACCTAAGTCATAAATTGATAAAATTAACAATGTTTGGATCATTACAATACTTGAAAACTCATTTTTTCTTAATTTATTGAAAGCTAAATCCTTTGATAATTTATAATAATAATCAGGGTCGAAATTATCAGATTTGAATTCTAATCCACCTAAACAACAAATTGCATAAATTAACTCCTCACTACAATAAGTGACTGAAACTTTTATATCACTTTTGCTCCTATAGAAATCTGTTAAAAAGGATTCACGATGTATGAACATGGTAAGATCGGGATATCTCCAAACAAAAAAGTTTCTTATCAAATTAATTATTTGATCATTATGAAAAATTTCAAAATCAATTATTTGACTAAATTCATTGTTATTTGAATTTGTTTTGGAAACATTTGGAACATAAATATATGAAGGTCCATAAATTGCAGGTTCTCCATTTTGTGTGTTCTCATTAACTGCATGAACTCGAACGTTATTCTCCTTTTTAAAATTATTATGCTTAGTATTTTCGTTGTTTTGTGCATTTTTAGTAGTGTAATTTTCATCGATTTTATAGTTATCAATCAAACTATTTCTCTTTTCGGTGTCATGACAATCTTTGATTAATTGAATGAAGTTAATTAAATTTTTATTTTGAGTTTTCAAAAAAACAAAATGATTTAAGTTCAAACCTCTATGGTCTTCAATAACTGGTTCACATTTGGTCGCCCAGTTCACGCAATTTTCACAAGGTACATTTCCATCACATTTTCTTTTCCGTTTTCGACAAGTTTTACATGCTAGATTTTTAACTTTTTTTGCCCTTGTTTTTCCATCATGATTATTTTGTTTTTCGAGTTTAGTTTTAGGCATGATGGCATTCTATTATATGCAGTTATGTGAGCCAAATTTTGAAATTTACAGAATGATCTAGAGGAAAAATAAAGTCATGACTTCCTATATAAAAATTAGAAAATTGAACAGAGAATAAGAAAACGTTTTTTCTATTGAAGTACATCTATTTCTAAATTAATGGAAAAAACGACTTTTTTGAGAAATTAATAATCTATGAACTTTACATTTGCTATAAAAAAATGAAAATAAACTATAAAGCTATACAATATTTTAATGTATTCTATCCACTAGCAAAAGAAATGTGGATAGGGCTATTCGATACATAAATACGCTTTTGTAAATCAAGCTGCATATGATATATCTGATTTAGTATAATTACGAAGGCTTGCAGTTTTCGCAGTAACTCTTCTTGTCTTCTTGAAGTACTTAAAAATCAAAATCATAATAACATACCAAGCGATACCGATGTAACTGGTGATAAAAGATTTATATTTGAAAGATAAAATGAATGCATTGTAACCGTTGAAAAACGTGATAATCATTGTGAAAACAAGTGCAACGTACCCAACATACGGTTGACCCCACATTCTAAATGGAATTTGATCCCGTGGAACTCTTTGCACGACTGTTGCTTTATAATAACAAAGGTAAGCAATCATAATATTCATCCAATTCAAGATACCAAAGACGGTAACCGCAGACGAGAAATAACCAAAAATAACAGCAGATGAGCTACTTGCATTCATATAAGAAAGTAATCCCCACATCGTAGTAAATAAACAACCATAGAATGGAACACCATTTCTGTTCAATTTAAGGAAAATCTTTGGTGCAAACCCGTCCTTTGCTAAACCGTATAAAGTTCTTGAACCTAAATAAATATCGGTATTTGCAGCAGAACCAACAAACACCAACAAACAACCATTGATAAAACCAGGTAACACCTTAATTTGAGCTGTTTTAAACGCAATAACAAATGGAGATGCAGCTGCATTGTTACCCTTTGCTGCAATTAATAATGGATTAGTTGGAGAAATCGCAAGTGATAAAATAAAAACACCAAAAATGTAAAAGAAACCAATTCTAAGAATCACTTGTTTTGATGCCTTAGGAATGAATTTTTTCGGATCTGGACATTCACCGAAAACAACACCAATTGCTTCTGAACCAACGTATGAAAAGCAAGATTGAATAATACATGCCCAAAATCCCAAAAATCTACCAGTTGAACCGTCGACTAAATATTCCATAAAAGCTTCTTCCCTCCAGTATCTGAAACCAATAGTTTCATGATTAGGTGCACCACCACATGTGATAACCAAAC
>JAJLVN010000053.1:0-44307 GCA_030570315.1 Pichia sp. NRRL Y-12827
CAGTAGTGGACGTTTCAGTTTCCGTGGTTGATTCACAGTCGGTGGATACGGTAGATGTTCTGACCTCCTCGTCAGTGACAATATTTTCTCCAGAGCAGGTCTCAGCAGGAACATGGACGGTTTCGACGGTGAATACGGTGCTTGTGGAATCCTCACCAGCAGTAGTGGACGTTTCAGTTTCCGTGGTTGATTCACAGTCAGTGGATACAGTGATACTTCTAACTTCACTGTCAGTAACATCTTCTGCAACAGCAAAGCTTAGGCATGAGAGTAAAAATAATGGGTATAAGAACTTCATTATTTTGTGTGTGTTATTTGTGATGCTAATAAAAAGAAAAGCAAGTAGAACGTAAAGCAGAAAATTGCTCCATATGGGAGGAATTCCTGTAGTTTTAAATACAAGAGGGTCGTATAATGGTAGCACAAAAATGAAATTGAGATGAAAATAAAGATCAACATGAAGAAAGATAAGGTAGACGAACTGAGGAGGTAGCAATAAATGATGCGTTTGTGTAGCAAAAGGATGTAAAACCGAGTCAGTAAAGACGAAAAAGGGTTCCCAATTTAAAAATAACCCTGCATAAATCACTAAATTGCTGCTCCTCGGGGTATCAATTAATTAACCTTTGAGAATCTCTGGAAATAGGTTGCTGTAGCTGAACAAAACGCACTGTACGGCGGCCGGGACCCTTGCCAGATCAACGAAAAACAGGCCGGAAAAAAGAGGTGCGCATAAAGCTGACCTTTTCCTGCAGGCCCCACGTATTCGCCTCAGATACGAAAAAGGGAAAAAAACAGGCAAAGGAAAAGGGAAAAAGGAATAAAGGGAGAAAGAGAGACCCCGACGAGATAACACTACCGTCTTGAAACATCATCTGAAAGTTTACCTGAGGTTCACTACACGTTTGCCGGACCACTTAGCGGTCCGGCAAATCCACACAAAAAGTAGCTAGGTTCTTGTCTGCTTGTACAACTCTATTAGAAGTAGGATGATCGGCCCAATGTCACTCAGTATATTACAGAGCAACCAGAAATCAGCGCAGCGGAAAATAGACGAGCTGAGTGGACAAACGTGGCAACGAGTGGCACATACTCACTTTAAAAGGGATGATCATTGGGTGTCAATTATTAGCTGCTAGTAACCAGCTATCAGTGACTATTTATTAGTTGATCTGGGTATCTGCATGCATGGACCAAGACAAGCTTCTGTGCATAACGGAGACAGTGCAGCATACCACTCTCCCGATGCCAGGCATTTCTTTCTAAAGGACGATATCATGGCGCCCATCTAGTTATTGATCACCAGATCTGCGCCGCCAGGTCTAGAACTGGCTCGTATCCATCACTGTTTCTCTTTATTGGGGAAATACATGTCCAAAAGTGTACAAATATTCGATCAACATGTCGTCGATGCAATTAAATTAATATGCTGTCACATTGCCTCCCCTTATTATAAGGTGCTATTTTTGATTCTTTTAATCTTTTTAGCTTTTCTAATCTTTTTAACCTTTCATAAAATGAAAAACTCAATTCATAAAAAAAAAAGCGCCCCACACATTCTTTTTACGTATAAGAAAACTTTATTTCATAAATTGTACACACATCTTACAGGTGGGCTCACATATGATAGTCAATAAAATCATTCACTGTCAGTTTAATAAAATCGTCTAATTCGACCAAAACGAACTCCTTGAAAAAGGTATCATTTAATACCCCGCTCAAAAATCTTTTGAACTCATTCATTAATAAATCTTTACGACGCATGCCCTTTTTCGTCTCAACAATATCTTCGGGTCCTCTAATAGATAAATAGAGTGATGCAACAAGTATTAGTTTCGTAAATCTTTGTGTTCCTAAGGTACCAACATGTGATAACAGTTCATCACTCTCATGATGTTTTGTTGATAATCCAGCTTTGCTTCGTGTGCCCGAATCTTGGACAATTTTCGTGGATGAATTGATAGTACTATGTCTAGATTTTACTGATGATGATGAGATTAAAATGCCATCATCCATCGCTTCACTGGAAATGTTACTATAATGTGTAAGTTTTTCCAAAAATTCAATATTAGATGGGGATACTGCTAAACGACGGAATTTTTCTAAAATTGACTCAGTATTAAGTGAATCCATACGTTTTTTCAAATTTAATGTCACTTTCCTTGGTTTTCCAACACTTTCATTTGTCAAGTGTGAATAGCTACCCATTACTTCAATACCACATGATTTAGCAAATGATTCATCACCGCATTTTTCAATAAATAAATCAACTAAAACATCACTTAACCCATTGGCTCCTGTACCATGAACTTTTAAAATAGCATTCAACGCTTTAAATATTTGTAATAACAAATGTTTGTTTAATTGCCAACTTTCATTGGATGTTCCATCAATCATTCTATCTAAAATACTAATCAAATAATGCGTGTCTAGTCTAATATCTACATTGTTTTCAACTAAATTATCTTCACCACCATTCCATGAAAAGATAAATCCAGGTATCAACTTAACATGTTTGAAAATCCTACAGTTATAATGAACGGCCAATTTTAATAACCCAACATTTGCTAAAACAATTTTTGAATAATGTGAAGTAATTTTCAAATCATCCAAAAATGCATGTTTGGAGTTAAATGGATAATTTAATGGAAATGATTGAATAATCTGGTTTTTCAAAATAAACCTGCTCATTTGTGAATCTAAATATTCATCTTCAGCGTTATTATTGTTCCCGTGACCATTAACACCCAAAACTTTATTTATCTTATTATTAATCAACAAATATGCTCTATAATCTCTAATTTGCAAAAAATTAGTAAAGTGATAGAATGCAGGCAAAATTCTTGTTGTCAAATTACGTAAATAGTTTGTTAATACAACAAATAATGTTTCATCATCATGATGGCTTTCAACTAATCTTTCAATTTGTGCATCTAATGCTTTGTCAATTCGTGGTGTTGAGAAACCTGAAGGTAAAAGTGGGAATTTGGGAGGCTGAAAAGAAAAAACATCTTCATCGTTTTTAGTTCCATTTGAATTGGAAAGATATTCAACCTTTTTATTGTCTAGATTTATACGTGGAAAACATAATGGATCCCAATAGTGTAATCTATTATCAGCTTGGAAAGAATCAATATTTGGAACGGTTGAGGTAAATGAAGTTGGTGTAATTTCATAACTTTCATGATTTTTTTTAATATGATCAGTGTTCTCATCATCTGCAAAATAAGTTTTATCAACTTCATTATCAATCGTTTTAACATTTAATGTATCGGTATCTAGATTTAAAAATACATCCCAATTCAATTCATCCTTTAATGATAAATTTGAAGTACCTATTAAATAGGATTGTTCATCATGTATGAACGCAAGAGGTTCAACATCAATTAAATTCAAATTTGGGAAATACGTCAATGAGCCTGCATTTGGAATACATGATGCGCTATAAATTAAATACAATATATTTGCGAAATCAATCAAATTATTGTAACACTTTGAATTGGTATATAATAAAACCTTCTTGTTTAGAATGAGCGCATTTAGTAGTACATGTAAAGGTTTTATATTTAAGTATGGAGTTAAATATGTTTCTTTGAATCTCGATGTGTAATCATTTTCATCAGTACCATCATACATAATTCTCAGTCCATTTAAAGTTGAAAACAAATTTTTAATATTTGAAGTTCTTTTCAAATCAATACCAAACATTGATAATGAAGATGCAAGAATTGAAGATTTCGGTATTTGAATTGGGAACTTAATTTTTTTATCAACATCCAAATAAACTGACGTTTTGTATAAAGTACCAGAATCAGTAAAATATTCGGAAATTTCACTCGGTAATTTTAATGATTCATTCAGTGTAAAGTCGGGTGGGATCCTAGTCAAAACAAACCTGGATGCAGAATTTAAGTGATCGAAATGATTCATCAAATTGTTTAAACGTGAATTATTTAAATTTTGTAGAATTAAATCAAGTGATTTAAAGTCAAATGTATTAGTATTGAAAGTTTGATGAAGTAAATAGCATAATAATGGTTTGAAAACTTCAAATATTGGTAATGTAATTACTATTGAAATTGCATTAGTCACTGAAGTTATGGAATCTCCACTTTTATAAGAAACTGTATATAAGTAACAAGGTATAATTGATTGATCATGAAGATCGTCATCCTCATTATCAGCTTTATGATTGAAAAGAATATCTCTTGATTTTTCAAATATAAATAATGGTAAAACGGTATAGTGTTCTGTGTTTGGAAAACTGTGTATGTTTCCTGGATATATAGAATCTAAAATATAATCTAATTGATACTCAACTGAAGATAAATCATCATTATTGGGATTGGAATTCGATTCAAATGTAATTTTAACACCATTATTGGGATCATACGTGGAGGTAAATATATAATCAATAATGGGGGATGAATAAATAGTCATAGTAGTTAATGAACTATCTTATATCAATGAATTGGCTTATATCAATAGAATGTATCAAAAGACAAATTTTTTTTTGGCTTGAAAAACTTTGTTAAGATTTCAGGGGTACAGTAATTGATTATGTATGTATGTATCTGCAATCTAGTATTATTCATGCTGCAACTTAAAAAATTAAAGTTACCCGGTTTGAGGTTTTGTGATTTTCTCAATTTCTCGTTTTCGTTGATGGCGAATCTCAATTCTAATTTCTAGTAGTCATCAAGTTGAACCAGCTGAGCATTCCACCTGTTCTTCTTCTTCTTCTTCTTCTTATTATTTTAATCCAACAAATACTAAAACTACACAAAACTACACACACATAATGTCTGCCTTGGAACAATCATTAGATGCTATCATTTCTCAAAACAAGCCTTCTGGCAAAAAACCTATCAGACGTACCGTTAAAGGCGGTAAAAGACCTCAAGTTGCTTCAAAATCATTTTCAAATAAACGTAACATCATAAACAGAAGACCTAACGTCCCTGCTGCTATCAATAGAAAATTACCTTTAGGTCCAAAAGCTAAGGCTCCACTTAAACCAACCGTTGCATCTTCTTTAGATGTAGCAACTAAGGTTATTGTTTCCGGTTTACCAAAGGATATCGATTTTGCAACTGTCAAAGTATGTTCTTAATCATTATTATCGTTAATAATGTTTTTTTTTCTTTTTGTTTTATTTTATTATTCTTTTTTTTATTATTTTTCAATTGTTGCTATATTATCTTTCTTGACATGGGATGTCAGAAGAAGTGTGGAATTGGAAATTAAATTAAATAAAATGAAAGGGAAACAGGAGAACACATGCAATTAAAATTTATTTCAGTTACTATTTGCTATCAAATCAAATTTCTGAAAATTCAATATTTAATTTGTGTTCATATTGCTTGTCATTACAATATTTTTTATGTTTGGGTTGATATAATCACTATCTCATTATTGTCTTACCTGTCTCCGTCTAAAATGAAAATATATCAATCAATTCGCTAAACAAAAGTTCTAAATTGCATTCATACTTATTAATATATTGTTTGCAAGTGAGATTTTGAGTGTGTTGGCATTTGGCGTTTAGCTATACTTCTGGTTAGATAAATCCAGTCTGTTGACGATATTTGTTGGATTTTCTTATTGATACCGGTTTAGGGTCACATATTACTATTACTAAATTCTGTTATTTTATTTACCCAGCCATATTATTATTGTGCTATTATCCATACCGTTATATCCATTATAAGGATTCATTAATTTGAAATTCTTCCAATAGCGTTAATTATTTAGTAAAAATTTGTTGGATTGTGGAATTTAACACATTTACTAAAGAACCCTTATTTGTTGAAGCCCCTTTGTTCCAAGGCAGTCATAAATAATGGTATGGTAATCAGTCACTTCTATCAGGTACAATATGACAATATTCAACAGAATCTAAAGCATTCTCACTATTGATGTCATGATATGATATTTTCTCAAAAGTTTAGCTTAGACGATTATTGATGAGATACAAAAATTCATCTTCTTTTTGATATTTTCATGTCCTATTAAAGATATATGTCAACTAGCATTACACTTAACAACAATTTACTAACTAAGATTTTACTTTTTTTTTTTATTATAGGATTTCTTTACTTCATCCATTGGTCCAGTTCAAAAGGTCACTCTCTCCTATAATGAGAAGGGTAAGTCAACTGGTGTTGCTACTGTCATTTTTAAGAATGCTGTTACTGCGCGTAAGGCAGTTAATAAATATAATAATGCACCAATTGATCAAGGCCGTAATGTTTTAAAACTTGAGTTGGTTGTTGATACTACTAAGGTTCCACTTGCTGCGAGAATTCAACCAAATGCTTTACCAGCAGACAATTTAAGAAATAGCGTTCAACCAAGAAACATCGGGAGAGATAGACCAGTTAGACCAGTTAGACCAGTTAGACCGAGTAGACCAACCAAACCAACCAGAGCCGCAGTTCAAAAAAAGAAACCAGCGCAAAAGAAACAACCAAAGAAGAAGAAGACCATTGAAGAATTGGATCAAGAAATGGCTGATTACTTTGCGAATAATGATAAATAAGCAAGCTAGCTTATTTTTTATTTTTATTGTACTATCAATTTTTCAGCGTATTTTTAATTGTTTACCACTAAAAAACTTGTATAATTTATAACCATTTTGTTTAGCTTTGATTCGACTTTGATTTTCTAAATCATTTAGATTAGAAATATCACCAGCAATTGATGTATTTTAGTAAAAAAAACTGATTATATTAAACTATAAAATTATAAGATGTAAGGGAATATTTACAGGTATAGGGGATATTGTGAACCGGGGTTTGATTATCAAACCGAAATAATAGCATGTATAGAAATATCTATACCTATCATTTCTTTTTCTCGTCTTCCTTTGAATAGTCAGTAAAGAAATGAGATAATGTAAATTTATCACCCGTTCTTCTTGATCGATAACTCATACCGGCACCTTCATATTCAGATTTTCTCTGATATCTTTCAATTCCATCTTCTAATGGGAAACCTGGTTTAACAGTTGAAATGGATTCACCAGATCTTTCTCTAATTCTATCTTGCATTAGTGAGTCATATGATGATGCTTCTTTAACATATTGTGTCTTACGACGAATTGTAACATTTTGTTTAACGAAATAAGCAGATGTAATGGCAACCACACTAAGGAATAATCCTTGTTTCCAAAAATGTTTGATAGATGGTGCAGGAGCAGACATATTATGAATGTACAGGTATAAACAAACTGTTTTAAAAGAAGAACGATATAATGCTTTATTTTGTATCCAATCAGTTTAATTTCATATATATATTGAATCAAATTAGGAAAAAATCATGAGGATTTGAAATTGAACTGAGACAATTATAAATGTCGTAATACGACATTTTACTGTGTTGCTGCTTCCCAATTAGGAAGTTTGATACGAAGCCAACTTCATTTCAAATAAATATTGGAAAATGTATAGTTTGCTAAGTTGATGAAGATAGTGTATTTTATTTTGTTTTTTTAAAGTTCAATAAACAAAAATGTCTGATAAGAGTATTTCACATGCAATTTCTGGTGGTTTATCAGGCTTGGTATCTATGGCTTTAACCTATCCACTAGTTACTTTAAGCACCAATGCTCAAACGAAAACTACACAATCATTTGAAGAAACATCGAAAGAAGAAGAAGAAGAAGAAGAATATGAAATTTTTAATGATGCAGTTTCCACTAGTTCATGTCATTTGAAGCTTCCATTACGTACGATTCCAACATCCATTTCACAAGAATTTGAGAAAATATCACCGGAGGAAAGTACCGACGCCAGCAAACTATCTAAATTAAAAGTGATTATTAAAAAACTCTTAATTCGTTTAAAATTTATTTTTCAACATTCAAAGAAGTTTTATGCAGGTTTAGAATCTGCATTATTTGGAATTGTTGCTGTTAATTTTTCATATTATTATATTTACAATTTAGTTGGAACTTACCTCAGAAGACTAAATAATGGCTCACTTAATGTTAAAGATAGTTTAATTACTGGTTTAGCAGCTGGGATTATTTCGAGAATTTTGACAAATCCAATTTGGGTTGCTAATACTAGAATGACAGTCAAACAAAAAGTGGAAGTCGAAAACAAAGATTGTGTCGACAATGACAGTGTAGGAGGTTCAAAGATTGTTGATGTTTCAAAACAAAACACATTTACTGTGTTGAAAGAAATATTTCAAAGTGAAGGTGTGAGTGGTTTATTTTTGGGTTTAGGTCCTGCACTGATCTTAGTTTCATCACCTGTAATTCAATTCACAGTTTATGAGCAATTAAAAAATTTATTAGTTAAAATACGTTCAAGAAAAGTTGGTACATTTAAATCAATAAGTCCTTTTGATGCTTTGATTTTAGGATCATTCGGTAAATTAATTGCCATTTTATTAACTTATCCATACTACACAATTCGTGCAAGAATGCACTTGAGCTCTAAAAAAGATAATAGCTTTAAGTTCCTATATGATGTTGTTAAAGAAGAAGGATTTAGTTCATTATATAGAGGTTTAAATGCAAAATTGTTACAAAGTGTTTTAAGTGCTGGGTTAATTTTTTATTTCAAAGAAGAAATGATTTCAACTGTTGGATTAGTAGTTGGAAGATGCAATAAACACAGTAGCACCATGAGAAATTTTGTTAAAGCAAGAAGAATTAGAAAGTAAAAAACGAGAAAAAAATTGTATTTATAATTGCTGAATAAATTCATATGTAGATTAAAACAAACAAAGCTTTTTAAAAAAATGCCAAAATAAAAATCTAAGGAAATAAATGTACATAAAAAACAAGAAAATACAAATGCAGAAATAAAATAATGTAAACCCCAAAACCAAATAGCCAAAACTTTTTTCAAATGATCACTCTATCAATTCTTTCATTTTTTCATAAGCTACAAACATGACACTTGAAGTTGGAATTGATTTAAGTAATGTGACACCCATGCCTGAATAAAATCCAACAATACCTTTTGTTTTATAAACCTGTTTGATAACTGACATAAAAGTCAATCCCTTTTTATCATTCGTTTGTAAAATTGATTTGACAGTATCGGCTGGATATAAAGTACAATTATAACCAATACCAGCACAAGCACCAGCAATCATTAATTCATAAATTTTTGGTTTATAATTCTTTTCACCATTTGCAAAGTATTCTATCAAAAATTCATAATTTCCAAACCACGCCATGGAACCTCCACACTCACGAATCAATGTTGCTAAGTGTCCTTTCCATAGACCTTTAAAGCCTTGATTTTTAAGAATTTCTTTAGTAATTTCAGGAATTGATTTTGTTTTAGTTAAATGGTTGTTTAAATTTTTTAAATTATCAACTTGAAATTTACATTTAACCAACTCGACAGGGGTCAAAATAAAAGAAGTACAAATACCACTAATTGCACCACAAATTAGTTTTTCACTCATTTTCAATTCATCTTTTAGATCTTTACCTTTATAAATTTTAATCAAATCTTGAGCTAGTTTATAGCTGAAAAATAAACAAGAAGCCTCCATTGATGCTCCTAAAATAGGAGCCTTTAAACCTTTGTAAAATCCATTTGTTAAACCTTCATTATGATAAGTTTTCTTAATGACATCGTAAGTTGAAGTGTATAACGGTATCGGTAGAGATTGTGAATATTGCAGTCTAACTTTTATCGTATCAAATGGAAATTCCACAATTTTACCGCAAGCACCGGAGAAAGAACCTAAAAGGATTTCATTTGATGAATCTCTCAGAAGGGTTTTATTTTTACTTTCACCCTGACTCATAAATGTTTATTGACTAAGTAACAGAAAGCAAAACACAACTGTCTATTAAAAAAAACCGTTTTGAAAAATTTCATCATGTTGCTTAAAGTATCTCTACTATATCATTATCAAAACCGCACTTTTCCTAAACAGGCAATTCTTAATCTTCGTAAGCGCGCTATAAAAGCAGCACGTGAGTAACTTAAGGGTTGTAGGTATTTTTTATTTTCTTACTGAAACCCTCAAACTCACAATTTTTTTTTTCAACATTGAGGAAATTCACTTGCAAAATATGAGAAGAATTCTTTGTTATATTTTATTTCAAAGCTTTCTTTAGTTTTAAATCTTATAAAAATTTATCCAAGGGATAGTCTGCTCATTTTAACGGCTTAAACGTGATTATTCTATATATACAACAATGAAGTACTTAGCTGCATATCTTTTATTACAACAAGGTGGTAACGCTTCCCCATCCGCTGCAGATATCAAGACTCTTTTAGAATCTGTTGGTTCTGAAGTTGAACAAGCAAACATTGACTTATTATTATCCTCATTAGAAGGTAAGTCCGTTGACGATTTAATTACTGAAGGTGCTACTAAATTAGCTTCAATCTCCACTGGTTCAGGTGCTGCTGCTGCTTCCTCTGGTGCAGCTGCAGGTTCTACCGAAGCTGCTGCTGAAGAAGAAGTTGAAGAAGCAAAGGAAGAATCTGATGATGATATGGGTTTCGGTTTATTCGATTAAATGTGTTGATTTAATATAATATAATTACAATATAATATAATCATATCAGTCAATCAATAAAAAAATCAATAAAACAAAAAGTCTTCAATGCAAAAGAAAACGTTTATATGTAAGAACAATCAATACAGTATATATTTTTTTATCATTAAATAATTCCATATTAGTTCTATATATATAAATAAAAAATACATTTTAGAATCTTTTTCAACAGTTTACAATCAAATTTTTTTGCTATTTTTGATGTTTGCTTGTAGCAATCGCAAGTAAATATCTCATTCTTTCAATCTCTTTACTGATTTTTTCCTGTAATTCATAATCTTTATCTTGAGCATCTTTGAATAATATTTCAGTGTTCCTGATACTGTCTATTATTTTATTAAGTTTTTTATTACACCTGACATTCTTCTTTATTTTTTGGACATTTGAAACCAATAGATCTCGAACTTTATCATAACTTTCGATTAGCTCAATGTCATTGGTTTCTAATAAATTTGAATCTGGAAGTTCTTGGATCAAACTCAATATACTCTCATCAAAGATAATTGATTTATTATTTTCATTCATATCGTCCAAATCACCAAGATTTTGATCAAAGATGTTCAAAATTATACAATTAAGATTATTAATATTATCTATTTGACTTTTCTTCTTATCCCTTTCAACTTGAATGATTTGCTGTATGACTTGAAATCTCGACTGTCTTACAAATAACTTTAATCTGTATTTCTTCTTAATTTGTTTATTCAATTTAGTCAAAATGTTCTCTAATTCTTCGTCACTTATTTTGACTTTATTTTTTCGTATTAATTTTTGTACTGCTTCATCATTTTTGATAGATCTCAGTATGATTCTTTCTTGTTTAAGAATAAAAGCTTCTAGGTCTTCAAATGTTACCGGAACAGAATTCATTACTATAAATGCAACGTACAAAAAAAGTATAAGAAAATAAGGAAACACTAAGAATCATCAATATCGCACAATGCGCTTATATCAATATGCTATCAAGCTCATAATCCTCTTCAATTTCATAATCACTATAATTTTGACCAAATATATCTCTTTCATTATTTGATAAATCTGAAAAGGGACTAGACAAATTTGTTCTGTGTCCAATTAATCCACAAACCCATATTTTGAATTTATGTAAAATATGTTCAACCAAGGTTTTGTAAGATACTTTATTCTTCAAGTCATCACCTTCGACATATTTTCTTATATAATCATCGTTTGATAGCAAACTTGTAAAACTTGCTTTATTCCTTAATAAAAAATAATGATACTGTGCAGAATTTGTATTATTCTTATCTAAATTGTTTAATTGTGAAAATATTCTATCAACAACACTTAATGATTTCTTATGTAACACTGTTGTAGACATCATGCTAAAAAAATTGTAAATGTTTATAACAGAAAAAAATTAATGGCTTACACTATATTACACGCAATCTTTAATACTATTTATATAAGGAGCTAAATATGATATGAAGTGATATCATATTGTGATAAATCACAAATCTCCTTATTCAGTAAATGGTGCCTTCAATGGATCAATAACAGAACCAAATTTGGTTATAACACCTGGAGTAACAATCTTTGAATGATTTCTAGTTGTTGTCCATTCTTTACCCATTGGAACACGTAGTGACCTTTCATATTCTTCCCATGTCTTATATGGATATGGAACCTTATCAGCTTGATATTTGGAGTTTCTCTTACTAACCTTTTCGTTGATAATAACATTGGATTTACCCTTATCTAATCTTTTACCTTTTGAAACGACACCTTGAACAGTCCTGACAACTTTTCTCTTCTTGGCCTTTGGAACACCCCAGCCAACATCTTCTTCTTCACCTTGTCCGGCCCATGATCCCCAACCTGGAACAGTTAAATTAACTTCTTTATCACCTTCGTCTTCTTCAACTTCATGTTTTTCCCTTTCAAATTCTTCAACCAGAACATCATCACCTGCAAAGGCTTGTTTGATTAAATCTTCTTGTTTAAACATACGATTATCATCAATATCATCACCATCACTTTCATATTCATCATCTGATTTGATTGGGGTCTTTCTAGCTTCCTTCTTTGGATCGATAATATTTAATGTCTGTTTAGTGTCAATATTTATTGATGCAGTTAAATCATTTTCATAGTTTTTGTTTTCCTTTTTTATCAAGGTATTTCTTTTAGACAACTTCTTTGCAATTTTTGCTTCTGATTTATCTAGCTTAGATGATGACGCATCAATGAGTTTTATCTTTGTCGAAGATTTAATCTTATTGTTTTCATCGTCACTATCCCCATCTTCATCATCACTGTTTTCATTTAACCATGGATTTTCTTCTTCTTGTGCATCATTATCTTGTTCCATGTCTTGTTTTCTTCTCTTTCTGTCATTAACAACTCTAACATTTTCTCTTTCTTTAACAGCCAATCTGTTTTTCAATAATCTGTTGTCTTCTTCGTCTAATTCTTCCATTAATTGTTCATCGAGTTTACGTGATTCTTCTGCTGCGGCCAATGCCGATGGTGTATATATTCTTCTACCATCGTTCATATTAACATTAACACCATTTGCTTCACTATTATCAAACTCAGTTTCATAACCTTGAGAGTTCTCAAACTTTCTCAATGATTCAATTTCTTTTAATTTCAATAGTTTATCTCTTTCTTGGGCATTTTTCATGAAGTCCATTGCTAGAACACCTTTACCAACTTTAGCTAATTTTGAGTCATCTACAATTTGTTCGTTTTCAATATGATTTTCTAAATCACTCAAGTTTCTTTCATCATCACTACTTTCGTCATCGTACTTACCTAATTGTTTTAATTTTAATCTTTCACCTTGTCTCATCATTTCTTCCATTTCCTCTCTATTTGATTTATCCTTTGACATACCAGATTTAATCATTTGCTTGGCCCAAGTAGAATTATTTTTATGCTTTAATGACATTCTTTCCTTTGCACGCTGATACATTGGATCATCATCTTGATTTTCATCGTCTTCAATACCTTCAGCTCGATTAACTTGAGAAATTAACATTTGCTCCTTCATCTTATCCTTTCTCAATTGTCTCCTATAAGCCTTAGATTTAATTTTCTTCAAACGTTTAGAATCTTTCATACCTCTGTACATTAACTCTCTCATCAGTCTTAATTCATTTGTACGTTTTATCATTTCAGCTTTTGACAATTTAGCAGTTTCAATATTTTCAAATAAATCTTCAGTTTCCTTTGATTCTAAATTACTTTGATCAATTATTTCATCTAATTTTGATTCGAAATTATTAATTGAAATTCCGCTTTCATCTTTAAATGCAGAATTTTTATCAAACTGGACTTGCTCAGGTATGAATTTTAAAACATCTTTATCTCTATTTTGAGCAATGATATCTCTCCATCTATTAACTTGATCTTTTTGAATTTCATATGCTGCACGACGTTCATGACGTTTTTGAATGTTAACAGGTAATGGAATTGCAAATGCTGAATTTTCATCTTCTTTTAATTGTATTTCTTCATCGTGGTAAGCTTCTCCATTGTTTACTGATTCTTTTAACTTTTTGTTGTGTTTTGCAATATCACGAATTAAGGTATCTGTTTTTAGATTGTTTTCATCCTTATTATCAACATCCTCATCTTCATCTTCATCCAAATCACCAAGCATATCATCAAAAGTAAGTGAATCACCTAAATTAGGTAAAGAAAATTCATTTTCTACTGTTTTATCATTAATTAAAACTTTTTTTGATTTATCGTTTGGATCACTTCCTTTTGATTTCAAAGTTTTAATAATCGAACCAAGTTCAACATCGTTCTCATCATCTGATAAACGCATTTCGTTGAACGGATCGTCGTCTGAGTCGGATTCGGATTCGTCTCCAGAATCGGATTCAGAAGTTGAACCATCATCTGTACCAGACTCTTCTTCATCGTCATTAAAAACAATATCTTGATCTTTAAATGGCTTTGTATTTTTTCCTGTTCTCAATTCTTTATCATCTCTATCCCAGATTTCAGAAAGTGTTAAAAGTTCACCCTCATCAACACTTTCCCAACCATCTTCCTGTTCACCATATTCATTTAGTTTTATATTTAAATCTTTATTCTTTTCAGTCATATAATTATCTAAATCATCATCACTTCCTAATGCTTCATCAGAATCTAATTCCTCGTCATCGAAAACAATTTCATTATTACTATCGTCAACATGATCATCGTTTGAAGTATTTTTATTAAAAAATCTGCTTGCATCTAAAACTGCATCTCTGAAATCGGGTTTTGGTTCAGTTTTTTCAAGACTTTTTTTCCCGGAAGTATTTTTTTTAAAACTACTCTTGCCTTGTCTATGGTGCCTTGCCATTGTAGTGATTTATCTAATGTCTTTACGATATTTGTGAAAATGAAAAAAAAAAGCTAAAAAAAATTTCATTAAAAAAATAAAAAAATCAGAAAAACCTCAAATTTCTCTGTTTCCCAGAACGGAAAGAGGGCTCTTTATTCAAATCAAAATTGTCACTTGTTTCCCATTTCTGATTACCAATCAACAGGGTCTTCTTTTCACAACATTAACAAATTCCCCAATTTTTAATAAAAATGCCAGGTATAAGTACCAATGCTATTCACTCCGACCAACGTTTAAATAGAGTCACTGATGTTGTGCCCCCAATCAATCTTACAACTACTTTCCGTTATCCCGATGATCCAAACGAAATCAAACCAGCAACTGAATACTTAGATGGTTATAATCCAGCTAGTGGTACTCCAATCTATTCCAGATTAGGACATCCTAATTCTGCTAGAGTTGAAGAAATTTTAGGTACTATTATTGGAGGTGAATGTATTGCCTATAATTCGGGTTTAAGTGCTTTCTTCGCAGCGCTTATGTATTTTAATCCTAAAACTGTGGCTATTGGTGATGGTTATCATGGATGTCATGGTATTTTGAATTTATTAAAAAGAAACTACAATGTTAAAGTTGTAACACTAGACCAATTAGATCAATTATCCAAAGGCGATTTAATTCATATTGAAACTCCTGAAAATCCGTATTCTACTGTTCATGATCTTGCATATTATGTTAACAAGGCAAAGGAAATTGGTGCCTTTACATTGTGTGATGCAACTTTTGCACCCCCACCATTATCCAATCCTTTCGATTTTGGTGTTGATATGGTTATGCATTCTGCAACTAAATATTTTGGTGGCCATTCGGATTTACTTGCAGGTTGTTTAGTAACCAAAAATGCAGATATTAAACTCCAATTAGCTAATGACAGAATTTACTTGGGTACTAATATTGCCAATCTTGAGGCGTATCTTTTAATGAGATCTTTGAGAACATATGAGCTAAGAATAAAAAAACAGAGTGAAAATGCAACACAAATTGTCCAATTCTTAAATGAAAATAAACATACTTACCCTTCGTTAACCGCTATCCATCATTCATCGTTACAAAAAGATGATTTTGTTTCTAAGCAAATGATTGGAGGACATGCACCTGTATTTAGTATTGAACTTTCTACTCCAGAACTCGCCAAAGCATTTCCTTCCAAGCTTAACTTTTTCCAGCATGCAACGTCCCTTGGAGGTGTTGAGTCTTTAATTGAATGGAGAGCGGTCACTGATTCCAATGCCAGAAAAACGCTTCTTAGAGTCAGTTGTGGTATTGAGAACGTTGAAGATCTTATTGCTGATCTTGATCAAGCTTTAAGAGGCCACTGAGTAGTGAGTGATTAATGAGATTCGAACCGCGTTTTGGAATTACACACAACTGTTTGTTGTTTAGTTTTTTGTGTATCAAGTACAGGATACTTTTTATTCTTTAGCAATTTAATCTGTCTATTATTTTAATAACGCTTTATTTATACGGACAATGAAGACTTCAAAACGTTTAAGTAGCCCATTGAAGACCACCACTAAAAAAACATACGTAAAGAAGGTTAAAACTGATGTCTTTAATTATGATAGCTTCAAAAAAGAATATGAATCAAAACATGTTCTAAATCAACTTCAAGGTGAAATACCATTCATTCAATCGCAAGGTCATAATCAACAAATCTTAAAGCAATATCATTTGATTCAAAATACAAATACTGAAGTTGGATTTATATCGGAACCTGTTGAAGATATCCAATTATCCAATGCAGCTAATGAAAACCTACATCATTCATTCTCAACCGACTATTATAATGATTTAAATGACATTCAATTATCTGCTATTGATTTAATTGAATTTTATACCTTGGTTAACTTGGATAAAAAAATGGATTTTAAGTTCAATAATCATAAAAATTCAATTTTAAATCCAGGCAATATTGTTCAATTCCCATATGATGAATCCAACTTAAGAAATGGTGTTGTTTTCAATACTGGTGGTGTACCATTAACAATGGAATGGTGTCCATTAAAAATTAATAGTACTACTTATCTTTTTGTCTCTGTCGTGGACGATGATACCAATTTAACAGAATTCTCAATTAAGAATTCCTGTTTGATGATTCTAGAATTCAATGAAGTTGAAAAAAAATTCAGTCTGAATAAAAATGTTGTAATTGATTCAGTTATCAAAGAAATGGAATTTTCTTACGTTTCATCACCCGAGACAACATTGTTGAAATTAACTTTATCCAATGGTACTGTTGAAATTTGGAGAATTAATCAAAAATTTCTCTGTAATGAAGATAATAATAAATATTTCAAATATAAAACAAATGCCCTAGTTTTCAAAATTTCAAATGATTTGATCAAAATTACCACATCATCATTTGTTTCATCCGATCATTTTTTAATTGGCACTAATAGAGGGTTTATTGGTCAATTTTCAATTAGTAATTGTAAATTAGCTTATTTAATGGCAACTAAATTACCCACAATTATATGTATTAGAAATACGTGGCCAACATCTAGGGAGTGTACTTCAATTACCGCATTTATTTCAAGTACCGATTTTACGAACTATTTAATTAGGTTACCAATACCAAACACCAAATCTTGTTTAATTAATAATATTAAAATAATGGAATTAATAATTAATAATAGAGAATTGCAATTTAACAGGAATACGATTTATTTGCATAATGGTAATGCATTCCTTACAGTTGACTGGCCATGTGTTGTTAAAAAGGTTACAATTGATAATCCCAATAACACAAGCAAATATAGAATTGCCAATGATAAAGAAATTACTTGTTTAAATTCTCAGATTAATTATGAAAATGGTTTATTATATAATGGGTTTATGCTAATCACGGGACATACGAATGGTTCTGTTAGATTATTCAATTATTTAAACTTGAACTCGACTATTGAAAGGAAATTAACACACTCAACAATCAAAATAATGCAACTACACAAATTAGATGTGGATCATAATGAGTATTGGTTAGATTTGTCGTATGAAGCATCTAAAACTGGCGACCCTCCAAACATCAAGGGTAAGGTAAACCAACCTTCATTAAGTAGGCCTAGAAACATACGTGAAGTTCCTCCTAAGGATATTTGTCCTTCAAAAGTTTCAATGATGGGTAATTCACTAGCTACTGCATACAATAATGGTTTAGTAATTTTAGAAGATTTGGTTATATAGTAAAGAAATAGGAAATTTGTATAAATAGTTGTATAGTAATCTACCAATAAACATTAAATTCATTATTTTTAGAATATTCATTTAATCCACCTTTTAAATCTAATGCATCATATCCTTTCTCCAATAAAAACAAAGTTGCTAATCTTGAATCATTACCCATTTTACAAATGGACACAATTTTTTTATTAGCAGGTAATTTTTCACTTAAAGAACCTTGGTCTAATCTAATTAAAGATTTGTAAGGAATATTGACAATCTCTAGATTCTTATCAAAGTTTTTCAAATTTGTAATATTGAATTGTTCAATCGGTCTAACATCTAAAATGACTTTATTACTTGAAGTAATTTTTTCATATTCTTCAAATGAAATTCTGTAATCATCTTTCAAAACATCATAATTAATTGAACCACAAAATTGAGAATAATTGATTGATTTAATCTTTTCCGCAGTCAGTGTTGAACATAAACATGAGCTTTGCTTACCTCTCATTTTAAAACTTTTAAGTGATTGTCCATGATTCTCCAGATAACCAGAATACATTAGCATGATTGGTTTATAAGGATTTGTATTAATATCATAAAAATTTGTTAAAACTTTAATTGTTTCAGTTGCCATTAAAGTACCAACCAATCCAATGCATGGACCAATAACACCATTATCTGCACAAGTCGAAATATTGTTAGGATTTGTTGGAACTGGATTGATGCATCTGTAACATGGACCATTTTGAAAATTAAGTATAATCATTTGACCATCAGTTTTAACACCTGCCCCACATACTAAAGGTTTATTCAAAACAGCACAAGTATCAGAAACCAAATATTTGCATGATGGTGAATCGGTACAATCTAAGACTAAATCATAATCTTGAAAGATTTTGAAACAGTTGTAGTTATCCAAAAATTCAGAATGTAAATTGACCTTGATATTTGGATTAAGCAAATTAATTCTTTGTGCAGCTGACTCAGTTTTAAGCATCCCAATCGTTGAAGTATTATGGATGACTTGCCTGTGTAAATTAGTTAGTTCAACTCTATCGTGATCTAACAAACCAATAGTACCGATACCAGAGGATGTCAAATATAATAAAGAAGAAGATCCTAGGCCACCACAACCAATAATTAAAACTTTTGAGTTCTTTAACTTAAGCTGACCTTGTAATGAATTGAAAACTGGTACTTGCATCTGTCTACCATAACGGCAAAATTCTTCATCTGTTAGTGACATATTAGAGTAAATGAGTTTATAATTTTATTTATTTATATTTATATGAATATCAGTATAAATAGATGTATGGTTATATAGTTATCAGGAAAGGGTTAATAAGGTAAAAGAAAAGATCAGTTCATTCCATAGAATTAAACAACTTTTTGCTTGACGAAAAAGTTTTTCAAGTATGACAGTTGCCAGACACCAGTACCAATAAGAACAATTAATTGGATTAAAGTCCATTTGGAAGTACTTGAGTTAACACTTTCAGAAACATCTCTGAATGATGCTTCCTTCAATCTAAGTAATGTTTGTTCTCTCTTAATAGCATTCAATTTTT
Source organism: Pichia sp. NRRL Y-12827 (assembly GCA_030570315.1). Classification (NCBI taxonomy): domain Eukaryota; kingdom Fungi; phylum Ascomycota; class Pichiomycetes; order Pichiales; family Pichiaceae; genus Pichia; species Pichia sp. NRRL Y-12827. Next base: position 19,640 of record JAJLVN010000053.1, read on the forward strand.
TAATAAGTTCATTAGTCTTTAATGTGAGATATGAAACATCATTATCTCTCTTTGAATCAACCAAAGGTTTTGCATCACCAACAATTAAATCAAAAAAGACTCTATGCTTTGCCTTTTTAGACCAGTTAGTATGTTTTGGAGTTATACAGAATTTATGTTCACCAGAATCTAATGAAGTGAAGGTGAATTGGCCAATTGGTGAATTTTTTTGAGAGACAACTCTATGATTATTATCAAAAGTTTCATCAACTGTAATTTCTACTTTCAAATTGTTGTTATTTTCAACGTAATCATTCATATTTGAATCAAATTCATAAACTGCAAACTTACCAACTGCAATTGTATCTTTTGGTAGTTCTTCGTAGAAACATTTTGTTTCGTCGGTGTTGACATAAAAATGAAGGGCATTTGCTGCTGAAAACAAAGACACGAGTAAAAGAGACCATACAGCAATGAACATTGTATGATGTCTGTTGTAAAATGAATCAAGAAAGTACGTATTCGACACCAAAAAACAAACAAAGGTGAATAAACAAAACGTAAAACAGAATGAACGAATGTCAATAAGAAAATTGAAAGGAATACGTGTTTTTGTGTTTTTGCGTCGATCGCCGTTTTTACGCAAGTACTTTTGGGCTTTGGGGGGGTTGGGGGGATGATTAATAGACAAATTAATGTAAAAATTGCAAGAAAGGAATTTTTCACCAGGTTTACAGCTTTTGTATCTTTATTTGGTTCTATCCCGGTTCTGTTTGGTTCAAAACGGTGGTTTTTCCATAAGGAAAGTATTAGATGGGGAATAATTTTCCAATCTGAAAAAAAAAAATAAAAATATTTTTATTGAAATTTTAAATCTTAGATTTTTTTGATGTACTTAGTATTATATTTTCCTGACAACCTATCAGATACTCAATCATGTCTGGAAATAGCAGAGGACTGAATGACCCAAGATTCAGTAAAGTCTTTTCTGATCCCCGTTTTAGAAATGTCAGAAGAAAAGATTTGAAAGTTAAACTTGACGATAGATTTAATAAAAATGATTTGAAAAATGAATTCTCTTTACTGAAATCAACTGCAAAAGTTGATAAATATGGTAGAAAGATTAAAAATAGTGATCAAGTTATTGATAACTTGGATAGATATTATGAACATAATGATGAAAAAGAGAAAAAAAACGACGACGAAAGTGACACTGGAGAAGAAGAAGAAGAAGAAGAGGAAAAAAGTGATAAAGATCAAGATCAAGATGAAGAAAGTGATGAAGAAAGTGGTAAGAGTGAAATTTTAGAAGAAGACCCATTGGCTAAAGCAAGAGGTTTAGTTGAATCTGACTCTGATTCTTCTTCAGATTCATCAGATGAAGAAATTGAAGATGGATATGAATCCGAGGAAGAAGTAGTTGAACAAATTCCAGAACTAGATCCAACAAATAGAATAGCTGTTGTTAATTTAGATTGGGATCATCTTAATTCAAATGATTTATATGCAACCTTCAATTCTTTTTTACCAAAAGATGGAGCAATTAAAAATGTCACAATTTATAAAAGTCAATATGGTAAAGAACGTTTAGCTGATGAGGAATTAAATGGTCCGCCAAAAGATATTTTTAGATCGATGACCGACAAGGGGAACAATGATGATGGTTCTGAAACTGATTCTGATGATGAGGATCTAGATTTAGCCAAGGCAACCAAAAAATTAATTGAAGAAAATAACGGTGAAGAAGAAGGTTTTAATTCATCTGAATTAAGAAAATATCAATTACAAAGACTAAGATATTATTACGCAATTGTTGAGTTTAATTCATTGAAGAGTTCGATTGAAATTTACAAGAAATGTGACAATACTGAATATGAAAGTAGTGGTAATTTCTTCGATTTAAGATATGTTCCAAATGATATGAAATTTGATGTTGAAGACATGAGGGATTCATGCAATTCATTACCACACAATTATCAACCAATTGAATTTGCAACTGATTCCTTAAGAAACAGTAAACCAAAACTCACCTGGGATGAAACGCCAATTGAAAGGGTTCAAATGTTAAGTAAATCTTTCAAACAAGGTGACTTAGATGATTTAGATTTAAAAAATTATTTAGCAAGTGGAAGTGAAGAAGATGATGAAATCGATAATATTAACAAATATAAACAACTAGTTGGGAATTCAACCAAAGGTAAAAAAGCTAGTAATTTGTCTGGTGATGATAGCGATAATGCTGTTGCTGATGCCGATGATGATGGTGATATTGATATGGAATTCACATTTACTCCAACATCTGCGAACAGTGGAAAAACAGCAGAAGAGCAAGAACTAACACCGATAGAAAAATTAAGGTTAAAGGAAAAGGAAAGAAGAAAGAACAGAAAACAAAAGGTTAAGGAATTAAAGAGAGAATCACACAACAAAAGTAAGAAGAAACATAATAAGGACCTTGATGAAGAAACTGAAGAAGCTGTTGAAATTGAAGAAATAGGTAAAGAGGCTAAAGAATTGGATCATTTCAATATCAAGGATGTAGAAAAACTTGAAAGATTAAAGTCCAAGAAGAACAAATTCAAGAGTAAACGTCAACGTGAACTACAAAGTGAGCTTGAAACCCGTTTGCAAAGCTCTGGACAAGACGATCTGCAAGTTGATGACCGTTTCAGTGAAATGATTGACTCCCATGCCTTTGCTGGAGGAAGTAAACTTCTTCAACAAGAAAGAAAACGTAGAAAGAAGAACAACAAAAAAACAGACAATAAATAGAAAACTTTCAGTGTTGCGATTTGTAAATTGTATAAATTGTGAAAATAAAGTGTAATACCACCCACTTGAGTTTTTTGGCAGGTACTTTTATCCTTTCCTATCTTTCTTATTAAATAATTAACAGGAAACAACATCATACAATGGGTAATATAGTTAGTGGAGGAAGTGAATCTGTAAAACTGACCACTACAGTCACTACTCGGACACAACTGAAGACACTTTTCAGAAAAAAGGCTAAGGAATCTTTTTCAAATGTTGAACTTATAAGTATCTCCAAGTTCTTATTCGGAAGTGTTAAAGGATTAAATGAAACTATAAGCTATGAATTACTACTAGAGAAACTACATTTACAATGTTTATTGGCTGATGAAAGGGGACAAATTCTTTTCAAATTAATGAAAAATTTGTCAAACTGGCCATGTGTTTCTGAAAATGACAATGTAAGAAGCTTTACTTTAGACAATTTGATAACAATTATATACGTTTTCAATTCCAATGGGCTTGAAAAACTAGGACTGGATTACTATGATTATTTTGCAAAACTTATATTTATATTGTTGACGGTAGGTGATGAACCAATTAGTAATGAAACTACAGAACAAATTGACGTCATATTGACTAAAGATAATCAACTTAAATGGAGCTTACTACCAATTATTCAATCCTTTGATAGCTTAGATTTTGAAAAGATTGATAGAACCAAATTAGACCAGTTTTTGAGATTATTATTGCCTTTATCGATATTCAGTATAAATTCCATGTCATTTGAATTAAACTATTCAACTCAGGTCAAATCAATTATTTCTACATTGTACCTAAATATTGAAGACGGAGATGAAAATGAATTCAATTTTAACATATTTTTAAGTAATTTTAAAAACTATACCCCAAATTTATTTAAGTCATTTGCTAATTTAATGCAACCAGTTTTAATAAATGACGAGAAAAATATAAAGGAAGATATCAAGCTGGACTATAAAATTTTAAATTATCAACTGTTGTCACAATTAGCTACAATTGTTGAAATATCGGGATTGAATATAACACTTAATTCCAAACCGCTGTTCCAGGGGTCAAAAAATGGATATTCAATCAATTCAATTCAATCGCATACGTTAAACTATAATGCATCAACATTATTATTAATATCAGGTAAGACAATCAATAAGGATAAGGTTGAACATAACTCATTTTTCCATAAATTTCCTAAATATCATCCAATTTATGAATCAAAGATCAAGATTAATGAAAAGGAAAGGTTCACAATTGCAATTTTAATTACTAATCCTTGGAAAATAACAAATACTAAGAATTTTGGATCAAAAGATTTCAAAATAATACAGTTGAATCCATTCCAAGTTGTTTTAAATGCAGAGAATTCAATCAAGGATAACTACGCCTATTTTAGTAACATTGGTTTAGGTATTGGATTTGGATCAAAGCCACCAAATAGACCAAAAGATGTTAAAAATAATCATATAAATTTTACCAATATTGGAGGATGTTCAATTACAATTGATAATTCATTGGAAATTGGAAATTTCCGTATAGAAGACCTGAGTTTGTTGAATTCGACATACAGTACAAAAAGATCAAACAATGAGCCATCAATTTACAATGATATATGGTTTAAGATATCTGAGATCGAGATATACGGTTTAGGAGATGTGCAAAGTCTTGAAGATCAACAGAGAGCATTGGAATGGGAAGAACGAGAGGCGGAGAAACGACGCGGGTTGAACCGAGATTACGCAGAGGGGAAAGCACTTCTTGAGCTGGCTGGGATCATTGGTGGTCCCTCCAGCGGAGGCAGTGTATAGTGGATACTATTGTGTATGTATATAACATAGAGTCAATATTCATCACCATACATGGATCCGTAGAGCAAGCAAATGTCACAACTCAAAAAACGGAAGAGTGAAAAACTTTTCCAAATAGAAATCGAAATCACACGGAGTCGCTTTGACACTCAGGCCAAAACTCAAACTCAAATCCAAACACTAACTAAATCAAAAGGGTGATTCGTTTGGTATTGTTTCTTTTCTATTGTTCCTGTATTGTTTCTTATTTCTTGTTCACAAAAGGTACAGAACAGGACTACATATAGTGATGCAGCCCGCCTTTGCTAATGATCCCTGCCGGTCAGGGTCAGGCGACAAATGTCTTGACGAAATAGATACAAGAGAAAGACCCAAGAGAGTTAGTAGAAGCAGAAGCAAAAGCAGGAGCAAAAATAAGAGCAAAAGCAAAAGTAACAGTATTGATGATACTACAATGGGTAATACTAATGAATCGAAAGATATAACAGACATTGACTTCGATGAAAGAGAGGATACTAACAACAGTAACAGTTCTATGCACAGCAATGCTACCACCAAACCTCAGGCAAAGAAAGAGGAACCAAAGAAACAACCATCTTCATTTATACATAAGCTTTATTCGATGATTGAAGAACCTTCAATGGACAATCTTATTTGGTGGCATGAAAACAATTCTAATTTCTATGTTTGTCCAAATGAAGACTTTATTAACAAATTAGCCAATTACTTCAAACATGCAAATATTGCCTCCTTTGTTAGACAATTGAATATGTATGGTTTCCACAAGGTTGATAATTCACACAATAACAGTAGCAACAATAACATTAGTAACAATCATAATGAAAATTCAGATACTACTGAATCAAAAGTACTTTCAAGTTCAAAGTCTACAAACTCTCCAAGCATCAATCTACCAACTTCAACAAACTTGAACTCAAATTCAAATTTGGCAACGTCTGAATCAATTTCAGTTTCACGTTCAAACTCATCTACTCATATTTGGGAATTTAAACATAGCTCTGGTGTTTTCAAAAGAGGCGATATCGATAGTTTGAATACCATCAAAAGGAGGTCTTTTAAAAACTCCTTAACTGATAAAGATGGAAATATGAGATTGACTTACAACCTACCGCCAAACATTCAAGCAAATCCAATACAGCCACAAAGTCAGGATATTAATGAACGTTATAAGTATAATCAATCGGTTCCACAAAACACTACCATACTTGAAGTAGATCATCAACAACAACGACAACATCCGCATCAACACCAATTACAACAACAAGTATTACCGCAGTCTCAGGACCAACCTCAGCATGAAATTACAAATCCAGATTACAATAACCACCTATATAATCATTCTCAGCTTTACAATCAGTATCCCCCTTCGAATTATCATCATGCTACCATAAGCATGCCTCAACAGAATGGTAATCCGGATTTAAACAATATGAATACACATGAATCAAATGAATATATGTTGATACAACAAAATCAAGGTCAAATTGATGCTGAGAAACAATTTTTTTATAATAAACTTCAAGAATTACAGATATCCAACACTAATTTGAATCAAACGCAGCTTGAATTATCCGAGCAAGTTAAAGAATTATCAAAATTCAATAAATTTTATAAAGAGCAGTTTTTCAGTATCAATTATGATTTTCTTGGCTTTTTGGACTCACTAAAAGATAATTTTGCCCATCTAAGTCCTCCACAAAATGAATTTGCATCCAATATTGAATTAACTCGTTTGAAAATCTTGCAAAGGCTATCATATCGTGATACAGATAGTAAAAATAGAGTACAGCATCAATTGAATCCTAATTCAACAAATGATCCTGAGGAAAACAGTGGTACCAATAACGAAAGTCATAACAAGATGACCAGAACCGCAAATTCGTCCACCAATAATGAGGTAATTGATCCAAATACTCAAATAAGTGAAAATATTCATGTTCCAAATTCACAGTATCAATATCCTTATATTCTACATGACAATATAGATTCACAACATAAACCACCTCTTGTAAATGGTTTATCGCAATCACATACTACTCTTATAACTCAACCACAATCGCAGATCCATTCAATTACACATATTAGACACAGTAGTATTCCTCAACAAAATAGTTATATGCAGCCAGTTCCATCAATGATTAATCAAAGAAATCCTTCAAATGCATCACTAACAAGTAACCCATATTTCAATTCAAATTATCAACCAAACCCTGCAGTATTTGGATATTTTCCAGAATATCCTCATTCACAACACCAACTACAGCAGCAAGTACCACAGCAAGTTCAACAACAAGCGCAGCAGCAAGTTCAACCACAGGCGCAAGTTCAACCACAGCAACCGCATCAGAATATGCAACAACTACAGCCTCAAGTACAGCACCCAGTACAACCACATCCAAAGCCATATCGGCAATCACACCAACAGCAATCGCAACCGCAACCGCAACCGCAACCGCAACCGCAACCGCAACCGCAACCGCAACCACAACCGCAACAGCGACTACCAACACCGTTATCGATGGCATCCAAACAAACCGTACAACCAGCTAAACCAAGTTTTTTGACGCAAAATCAACAGCCTTCTTACGGTAAAAACACTATTAAACATACATCTAATAAATTAAGTATCTCTTATGCTCCAACATCTAATCCACAGAATCAATTGCTCCACAACAATGTAGCGGTAACTAGCAATGGTGTTAGCACTAATAATAATGCAGTTAACACAAACAATACCAATACACATTATGATGAATCATTATTTTTACACAAAGATATACGATACAGTCTGTCAATGTCATCCAGTGGTGACCGTTCAAGAAACCCATCAGTTTATGATCCACTGCAATCACTGCCATTTCCTAGCCATCAAGTCTTACCATTAAATCAACAAAGTGCAATGACGAGTAATAGTGTTATCGCAAATGGACCTGTTCCATATTATTCAGTAAATCAAATGAATGGTACATATGCCACTGTTATTCCGAATGCTATAAGTAGACAATATTCATTAACTCAAATGTATTCACCTGTTTCATACGCTAATTCCCCTTCTCAACTCCCTCAAAAGAATAATGAAAATGAAGTGGATTATACAATAAATAACAATGCCAATAATGGAATTGATAATAATAATAATACTAGTAGCGCCAATATTATTAATAGTATTGATCACCCGACAATGCAACCAGTGGTATCAACACAGTCTTCTGACTCGTTAGGTACTAAAAAGCTTACACAAAATGTATTCAATAGTAGTAGAGCAGGTAGTCTAAGCCACGATTATAATGCAAATGAGAGCAGACATAACAGTCTTCCATATCTAAGTATTCGTAATGTAGGTACGAATATTGTATTAAGGAGTCCAGAAGGTAAATCCAAAAATTTTATTTACAACGGGCCTAATAGAAATAATAGTTTTCTTCAAATATTGAATGAAGATGTTAAAGATAAAAAGAGTGATGATGCTAAGAAGAAAATTGATGTTAAGAAAATTTTGAATTATGAAGATAAACAAGATAATATAGACAATGTTGAAGAAGAGGTACATGTGGATGAAGGTATAGAAAATGAACACGCGGAAGTTGAAGAAGTTGAAGAAGTTGAAGAAGCTGAAGAAGTTGGAGAAATTGGAGAAGCTGGAGAAGCTGGAGATGGAGAAAGATTAGATGATGCTGAAGACTTTGATAACAGGCGCACAGTTAAAAGGGTTAAAGTATGAGCTAGCAATATTAAACCTAAATAGATAATTTATACAAGAAAAACAGCTTAAATATAGAATGTAATTTTTATTTTTATTTTTTTATTTTATTTTTATTTATCTTAGCTTATTTTTATTCAGATATTTTTTTAATATTTTCGTCATTTGAAACAGGTAATAAAGTTTCGTTTGAAACTCTTGCATGTTCAAGTTCACTAAAATAGTCGTAACCAGATAGAACTTCAATTTTGTCTATTAGAATATCAAATGGACCAAAGTTCCCATCAGCAATCGATAAACCAATTGACTTAATTCTATCTTTTTCAAACTCAGATTGATATTGAACTTGAACGGTGCCTCCTGTTTGTAAGCACAAACTCATTCAAATTAATAAATATATCTTCCCAAACGGGGTTTGAAATATCTGAACTATGGTTTGGATTTGTGAATAACCTATGTTGATATAAATCAGTTCTTGACATTGTATCAGTTTGGATATTAACCATAAACTTTCTGTTTGGGGTAAGATTCATTACACGTAAATGTAAAACCTCAAATGGTGACCAATCCCACCAAAAATTTGCCTGACTTTTAAGTAAATAGAAAGGTTTAAATTGAGCATTTGGATCTTGGATTCTATTTTTTGTCTTAAACATTGCCCAACCACTTTGTTTAACTTTGGTTTGACCTTTTGGTAAATTTTGATTCAAATTACCATGGAAGTGACCTAGTAAACTTGAAGTTGCAGATGCTCTATATGGTTCGAAATAAGCTGTTGAAAATCCTCCAAGGGAAGAATCGGAGGTCGTTTGAATTCTTGGATATGTGTCTGGAAGCACAAAATCAAGAATGGAAAGTCTTGTTGGTCTTTCCTTAGCAGAGAGGTGTTTTCTAACAAATTTAAACATGTTTGCTCAAAAAAGAGGTCATTTAGCATTTGCTGTAATTGGTAACAACTTCTCAATTCTTTTTATTGCTTCATTTTAATTTTCATGTTTTTTTCTTGAGCAGCTTGTCTACAATATGATCAACTAAACATCTATTCTTTGATCTTACTTTATACCAACAATATATCATATACAAGATGGGCTACGCTTCAGCTACTTTGAGAAGATATCTACCCAGAAGTTTTTTTGGTATATTGCCCTTGCAATGTGGTGTTGAATTAGCTTTACTTTATGCTGCGATCAACAGAATGTCCGGACTGTTTGGACTTCTTTCTCTTTTCACTAATCACGCCATTAATTTTATGCAATGGATGTACTATACTTCCAATATAGTGGTATTGGTGTTCACCGTATTATGTTACATTCACGTAAGATGGTTGGCTGCACAAGCACTAGCAAACACTTCACTTAATACAGAATCCAACCTTGTCACACTTAGAATAATTGCTTCATTTGTCGTTGTTTTTACAGTGGAATTTTTCACAGGAATTATATTTATGGTTTACTTAGCAAACTTATGGTTGTTTGAAGAATATGAAAATCAAAAAAATGCATTGAGTGTAAGTAAGACTTTATCTACACACTTAGCTAAAAGAGTTTCGGATGTTCTATCAAAACAAAGTGCCAGTGAAGAGTATGAGATCTTTGTTTCCGTTGTTACTATTATAATGACTGAAGCTGTCCGTGTATATTTCATGGCTTTAGTCTTAAGTTATTATCTCAGATTACGTAGACGTATCACTCGTCCTGTTTCCGGGTGGGGTGCACTTGCTGTCGATTTACTTGACAAATTGAATTAATGAAAGTAAAATTATGTATATATAGATGACACTATTGTAACTAATTAATTGTTAAATTTATTTACCAGCTGGATTATGAAGCAATGTAAAGATTGAACAGTGTGTACAATAATAGTGTAACTAGAAATATTTTTTTCATAGACTTGAGATTCTTTAGATTTTTCACTTTAAATTTTTTTTACCAACATGGCTACAACATAAAAACAGTTTTTTATTATATTCAACCCAAAAAAATATCAACTATGTCAGATTCAGATTATTCAGACAACGATAGTGATAATAGAAATCATACATTTTCATCTGTGTCTAACTTTCACACCTCTCAAGCCAGAGAAAAAGCCGATATTCTTGATAGATATGCCGATAAAATTAACTTAGACGTTTTTGCAAATCATAGAATCACAAGAGACAAAGCTTTACGTGCAACCGTTGATCAAGTTTTAGATCCAAGAACTTTGAGGTTCTTAAGTAAGATTTTTAATAATGGTACAATATCCAAAATCAATGGATGCGTTTCAACAGGCAAAGAAGCCAATATTTACTATTCAGAGAATGAAAATACAAATGAAGAATTTGCTGTCAAGATTTACAAAACTTCTATTTTAGTTTTTAAAGACAGAACGAGGTATGTTGTTGGTGAACATAGATTTGGTGAAAAGCAATCCAAAAACCCAAGACAAATGGTTAAAAATTGGGCTGAAAAAGAATTTAGAAATCTTAAGAGATTATATGCACAACCATTAATTAATTCACCCAAGCCGGTTGAATTAAGGGAAAATATATTGGTTATGGAGTACTTAACACGGGGTAAAGGTGAACCATCACCAAAATTAAGAGATTACAACTTTGAAGATTTGAATATGGTTATTCATTACTATCATGAGATGTTAATTTTAATGAGATTATTATTTCAAAAATGTAGATTAGTTCATGCTGATTTGAGTGAATATAATACGATTGTTCATGATGATAAGTTATATGTTTTTGATGTTTCACAATCAGTGGAGCCTGATCATCCAATGGCGATGGATTTCCTTAGAATGGATATTAAAAATGTTAACGATTTTTTCAATAGAATAAAAAAGATTAACGTTTATGCCGAAAGAGAGATCTTCAAATTTATCATAACGCCACATGCTATTTTGTTCAAAGACGCAGATCACGAAGATGTAGGAAAAATTGATGAAACTAAAGAATTTTTGTTAGATTATTTGAATACTCTGCCTCTAAAGTCGACTGATGATGATGAATTCAATGATGAAGTTTTCAGAAGTTTACATTTAGTCAGTAGTTTACACAATATTGATGAAAGAGATTTTAATAAATTTACAAATGGTGATATTGATACCTTGGTGGATTTAGTTGGAAGTGTGAAGATAAAAGAAGCTGATTATATTAATGGGAGTGATGATGCAAAAACTGATGATGAATCAAGTTCTGATAATGATGGTGAGAACGATGGGGAAGATGATGAATATTATTTGGATGCTGAGGATGCACCTTCAAGATTAAAACGTTTTCAAGATAAGACAGAAAAGAAAACACATAAGCAGCAGGTTAAAGAAGCAGCAAGAGAGAAACGTAAAAATAAAATGAAGAAACATGTTAAAAAGAAGCTTGTTAAAAAAGGTAAACAATGATAAAGCTTTTCTGTTTTAAGTATTATAGATTCTAATTTGTACAAATATTTACTTTACAGAAAATTATAAGTTTTAAAGAATAACATATTCATGCATTACTCAACAAACTGAACCTTTGCCTTCTTACTAGGTGGCTCATCTGTTGTATTCTTTATCCTGGTGATCATTTCTAAATATTCATTATTTTCATTTTCGATTGAGTAAGACTCTATATCCAGATCTTCTTCTAATTCTTGAAAGGTATCATTATATGCACCTTCGATTTTTCCAACCTCTTCGGCGCCATCACTCTCAATAAAAGTATCTTGAAATTCATAATCCAAGAAACCACTTTCAATGAGATCTCTTAAATTTAAATTTTCATCAACTGAAATATATGATCTTGGGTCAACTCTATCCACATATTCATCACCTACGTATTTCTGATGATCAGGTGCAATTAATTTCAAATTAATCACCAAATATCCTTCACTTCTTTCTCTCAATTGTGACTTGATTAATTTCATCCAATCTTTTGAGTATTCAACACCGTGTTGTTCAGTCTTTCCATGAGCAGCATTTAGAAACGCATAAAAATGTCTATAGTAAGAATATTTACATGACATCAACTCAAAAAACGTCATCGGCCTAACATAATCAAAATCAATGAAAAAGCTGTTTTCGTTAATCTTCTCATTTGTTCTTAATAACAGCAACCTAATCAACTGATACTTTCTAAAGTATCTGGTAATGTTAATATCTTCAACAAAAACTGTACCATGCTCTGACGCTATTTCCAGGTAATCCTCCCGGAATTTAAATGATTCATAATCTAATTCAACATACGACTTGAATTTTTTAAAGGGTTTATTTGTTAAAAAAAGATAACCTATAAGAAGGCATATGATACCTGATAATGACTTTCTCAAGTCTTTACTTATAAACTTTTCAACATAATTTTTATCATCTTTATTATTTCTTTGGTTATTGGTTTCAAGTTCTCTAATTTTTCTTAGCATTCTATTGTCATTATCGTCAAATGTATAGTCTAATTCATTTAGCTGCTCAATATATTCAAATTCGTGTCCTAAAAACTTAATCGTTTTTTCCAATATCAAGTTTATACTATATAGTCCTAAGATTTTACATCCAACAAACTTGTCAGCCAAGGAAACGGGATGAACATAGGTAATCTTTTCTGGATTGAAAAATGGTTGCATTATTGACGCCTTTCTCTTCAAATAATAATATAATGTCGGGTAATACATCTTTTCAATTATTTTCCTAAGTTCCCCCTTTATTGTAGCTTCAATTATCAATGTAGTATAATGCTCATCTGTTTTATGTGTAATTTTACTTAAAAAACTGAGCCTTATGACATACAGTAATCCTCTATATAACTGCCCTCTTTTTGGAGGCCTAACAATGTTTAATTTTCTATTCAAAATATCATATTCACAAGTTGCAAATGAAAACATTGCTTGTATTGGTGTATGTTTTGACTTCGGTTGCAAAGTAAGCTCGATTAGTAACTCACTGAACACATTCCAAAACTCTACTTCGTCACTTTTAAACAAAGGTTTGAAATTATCATCATTAACTTCATCTTCAGTAAACATAGTTGGACAAGGACCCTTGTATTTTTTTATAACATAGTCAAAAACTACATTCAATAACCGCTTTTGATTATTTTTGAAATGTATTCGGTAATTGGGTAATTCACAATGTATTGGAAGCTTCATATCTTTTACATTGTATGAAGCAAACATTATTAATAATGCTTTTGATAAAACTTTGGAATACTTCAAAATTTTTCTAGGATTCTTTAATTTGTTAAAAATAAAAAAATGTCGAACATTATATGAAACATAAAATTTCAATATCTTATCCCTATGGGCTGTTATTGTTGTATCGTATTCATAAAGCTTGCTTCTCCATACAATAAAATTGAATATTAAATTTGTGAGAAATTTATTCATTCGTCTAAAAGTAAAATCCATGTTTAAATAATCTAAATAATAATTAAAATCGGAGATATGTAGGGTATCAATAAATTTGGTGATGTAATTAAAACTGAACATTTCATCAAAATCAGATATGTCACTGATTGTGTAATCTGGTGTATTGGTTTTGGTTTTGCATTCTTCTTCGGATAAAGTTGGAAAAACTTCTGGAATTTCATATGCAACAAGCTTTTGTTTAAACAATGGTTGGTATATTTTTTGATACTCTAAAAACCTTCTGCTAACTAAAACAGTTAATAAACCAGCGGGAGCCTGCTGACTAAATGATAAACTAACAAAATCAGTTGAGTTCATGTTTACGGGTATCTCGTGTGTATCATTTATATGACTTCTGACGAATTTCAAATTCTCAAAAGATTTCAAACAAAAATCACATTGATATGATGAATAAATTGGAAGTAAAGAGTCAGGCTCTTGATAGATAGATAAGTAACTAGGTATTTTATCTTGTGATATTTTTTCATCTTCATGTAAACATAAACTGTATTCAATTGGAAATCTTGGACGTTTTTTGGTTAATAAATCCATATTGTTCTCAGTATATAGAAGTTTAACCCATCTGTAGACTAAACCCAGTTCTGCTTTAGGCGAATTTCCATAATCACAACTGTCTAATATATTACTTAAAACTTCTTTAACATCAACAGTAAACCCAAATATGAAATTATTTTTTAAATCACTAGTTGAGCTAATATGAAGCAAATATCCAACTTCCAAATTAATTACTATACCTAAATGATAAAGTTCTTCTGTTGAAAAATATATATGTTTTCCTAGTTTTTTGTTAATATTGTTGATAAATTGGCCAAATAATTTATAACTATGAACCTTGAATTGTGGAATAGATAGTTTAGACGAAACGTTATAATCGGATTCTGATGAAAGTTTCTGGATTGTCATATAACAATCTAAAGGATGTGATTCGGGTATTTCCAATGGTCCAATAGTTTTATTCAATGAGCTATTCCTCCAATACATATGTTGAAGTACTTTTTGCTGAGAAATGTTGACTAGATATGGTTTTGCATAATAAATTTGAGCATCATTTTAATTAATGACTGAAAGATTTTCAAGTCAGTGAAATTTTTAATGAACCATTTGCCAAACAATAGAATATAATAAGTAATTGCCCTAACTCTGATAATTCGATCAATTGTATCATATTACAGTTGTATATCCTATCACATATGTCAACATATGTTATAACTAACAGCAAGAAAGATATATGTTGCCGTAATTTCAACTGTAACATACATATTAAGAAGAATAATGATCATGAACAAACGCATGCCATACACAATTTGGAAAGAACCGCTTCTGGGTTCTTCTGTTTTTTTTCACTTTTGTCGTTCTGTTAACAACATTAAAGTATATGTACAACGATACAAACTATATAAATGATTAGTTAAGTATTTGTTGATTTTTTATTTATCGATAGGATATGTGGTTGGATCCCAAGCAATTGAAAGATTTTCATCCTTTTCATCAAGTGCAGCAATATCTTTTTCTGATAAAGTAAAATTACCAGATTCAAGGTTTGTTAATAGCCTTGAAATTGTGCCAGTTTTTGGTAAAGTAATAAAACCTTTAGATAATGACCAATTGATCAAAATTTGTGATGGTTCTTTCTTATACTTTTCAGCAAGTTTCAATAAAAGTTCGTCATTGAATTTTTCGCCTCTAACCAAGGGACAGTACGCTTCAAGTAAAATTCCATTCTTTACAGAAAAATCAACAATTTCTTTCTTTGTATTCCAAGGATGTAATTCAACTTGATTTACACAAGGTTTGATCTTTAAGTCTGGATAAGCCAACAATTCTTTTAAATGTGGAATGCCATAATTAGAAACACCAATATTTTTAACTAACCCACTTTCAACAGCTTCTTGTAAGGCCATCCATGAGCCATGTCTCTTTTCACTATTGGATTGAGGAGAGTGCATCAAAATCAAATCAATGTAACCAATGTCTTTAGCTCTTTCGAGAGAAACACCAATCGCCTTCTTTGTCGGTTCGTAACCGTGATCTGTATCATAAATTTTAGTGGTAAAGAAAACATCTTCTCTCTTATTTTTGGGATCTTCCTTGACCCAGGCTGCGATACCTTCACAAACGTCTTGTTCGTTTTTGTAGAATTGAGCAGAATCTACATGCCTGTATCCAGTACGCAATGCTTCTAAGACTATATCTTTAGCTACTGGTGTTAAATAAACACCTAATCCAATTTGGGGGATTTTGTTTCCTGAATTGAGTGTTTTGTATGGGACTTCAACCATGTTTGTTTTGTATAATTAATTGTTAAAGTAAAAAAAAAGCTGTATGGATAACATCAACCTTATAGCATTTGCGTCTTTCAGTTTCATCCGCACTTCCCACCTGTTACACAACAAAACCCAAAATTTTACAACGTTTATTACTAAATAATATTCTTCGAGATAGGGTATAATACCTTTCAATGAAAAATAAAGTGGTTCGATGAAAGCACCCTTGTCTTTCAATAGCATACATGTTACTCACTGTATTATCTGCCAACTACAAACACTGAATGAAAACTGTGGATCCCCGGCGGAGAAACATTTCCTTTTTCTGAAGTGAGAAACGAAAAAACGATTTGGAGTTGACGGAAATGCAGGTGGGATTCGATCACAAATAGTTGCAGTGGCTGCTTGATAAATGATGTGTTTTCTTGACTCTTTGCAGGGTTTTGATTGTGAACAAAGGAACTGCCGATTGAATAACAACAATGAACGTCAAGAAGATTGGTATTATTGGCGGTGGCCCAAGTGGTCTTGTATCCTTGAATGAGTTCTTGCATACTAATAAAAATGGTGAGTCGACAATTCGAAGTTTAAAGTCTTCTGATAATAAACCATCTTCTGATCCTGCATTTGACGAGATTGTTGTATTTGAACAAAATAGCGACATTGGGGGTGTTTGGCTGTATAGCAACGATAGTGACCCAGATTTCCCAAACTCTGAGAACTACTCCAGACCTGAAAATGTTAGAGAACATTTGGATGCTCCAAGTGAAATCGAATTACACAATACTTCAAGAAACTCGCCATTTGAGCGTAATATATCATTTAAACAAGCTCAAGACACAACATTATGGAACAAAAGTGCAGTTTATGATAATCTGTTTACCAATGTTCCAAATCGGCTAATGAGATTCACATCAGGTTTTGATTTAGAAGTCCCCGGTACTGATAAAGAAAATAATATTTATTATCCATTTACTACACATCGAAAAGTTTTAGAATATTTGAAAAAATATGTTGAAGTTAATGATTTAAGAAAATATATCAGATTTAATACAGTTGTTGAAAAGGTTTATAAAAAGGATGATAAATGGATCTTTACTGTTGTTCAAATTGACTATTTAACTAATACCGAATATTGGTATAATGAAACTTTTGATGCGGTAGTTTGCGGAGTTGGTCGTTTCAACATTCCGTTTATTCCTGCAATTGAAAACATGGAAGAATTCAGGAAAACGCATCCTGGCGTTATTTCACATACAAAATCTTTTAGAAATACAAAAGGTTATGAAGGAAAGAAGATTTTGTTGGTTGGTAGTAGTGTTAGTGCAATTGATTTACTTCAGTACTTCATTCCAAAATGTAAAGAAGTTTGGTTATCGACCAATTCTTCAACTGCTAATGTCAAATCTGAAAAATCAGATTGGATAGGTGATATCTTAAATGATGAAAGTGTTGCTATTAGAAAATGTTCTAGAATTAAAAGATTTATTGGTGATTCTGTTGAATTTGAGGATGGTAGTGTTGTGAAAGAATTTGATAAAATTTTATTTGCAACAGGTTATCATTTAACTTATCCATTTTTGCAAATCCCTGAGAATGAAGGTAAAAATTATATTACTATTGGGTCTGGTAAAGACGATCAGCCAAATTATGCCAATACTAAAGTTAATAATGTTTTTCTTTACACATTCACAGTTGGTGAACCAACATTGGCACATATAGGTGTTTTGCAAAATCCGTTATTTTTCCTTGCAGCGGAAGCAAGTTCAATTGCCATGGCCGGCGTTTGGTCAGGCCATAAACAATTACCTGCAATAGAAGAGCAAAAAGAGTGGTGTCTTAATAGACTTAAAGGTAAAACCAGTGGGTTTCAGGTTTACAATGAAAATTCAATCATTCCATTCATTCAGAATATTTACCAATATGCAAATAAAGGTAGAGTAGATATGATACAGATTTTAAAACCTAACGAAGTTTTGGAATCCAGAAGAGTATTGTCCAAATTATTTTATAAGTTTTCATCTGGTGAATATGATGATATTGATTACAACTAGAAATTTGTTTATAGCCGTAGAATCTTGTGTTTGTATTTTTATTTGCATTTCTGTTTTTATTTAAACTTACTCAGACAATCAAACCCGCGATAATTTAAGCCCCAGTGGAGTGAAATTTCCAAAAACGGCATCATTTTCTCCCACACTTTCCATTTTTGAAGATTAATTTCCCGTTCCAAGTTTCAACACCTATTTAGAGATGTGATTGTTTGCAATCATATGTCTATTGTTGTTGTTTCTGTCTTGTACCAAATTGCTAACTATTTTTTAAAAATCATATATTGCAAAACAGTGTACTGAGAATCATTTTGCATGACTAAATATCCGGGGACAAATAACTTCCGAATAGATAAATTGAAAAATACAAGAGTAAAATCATGTTATACATGCAGAGAACGGAAAAGAAAATGCTCAAGAGAACAGCCATCATGCTCATATTGTAAGAAGAATAATATAAAGTGCACTTATATCCTTTCTCAATCAAAAGCAACCTTAAATAACCCCCTAGAAGAAGAAGCGCAGCTTTTGATTGGCTTGAGTTCCAAACCAATCATGAGTAAAACTTCAAGAATAAATTCTAAGGGAAATAATGAAAGAGAAATTGACAGCACAAAACTTATTAAAGATAATATTCCTATGGACAGCTATGGATTTAGTGATAAAAATGACATGAAATATAGTATAAACAATAACTGTTTGAAAGTTGATAATGGGCATTTTGATATGTATAACAATGATAGTAATATCACTAGAAATTTTGAACCGAATACTCTGAATTTAAAAGGAAGCATAATGCAAAAAATCAAAGACCAAACAGAAATTTTTAAAAAGTCAAATCCAAAGTTTAATTCAAATAATCTAACTGATTCTCGTGTTTATGGTTTTAGTCCACTCAGGTCTCAAGCATGTGCAAAATGTGCCGGTTATCATAATACTAATATTAAAAGTAACGTACCTAACAAGACTAACAGTGTTGCTACAAATGATTATGAAAATTTTGTCAAAAACTATATTCATCCTGAAGATAGAATAGGTCCAGTCTTTACTACATTATTTAATTCATCAATAAATCAAAAGGAAACGAATTGTGGATTAAATCCTGCTGAATTAAAATATTATATTCCAGAGAAAACAGAAGCGGACATCTTAGTTGCAAGATACCGTACTTCCGTCCATCCATTAGTCCCAGTGATTGATTGGGAAACATTTTATCCAAATTATGAACATTTCTGGAATACACGTGAAGAACATGATGTTTCTTTTTACATAATACTTTTTACTATTTTTTATGCATCATCAGTTTCTTTGTTTGAAGAAAGAAGCATATATATAGAAGAAGACAATAGTGACCTAATTAAACAAATGAAGTACTATGTTGCATGTACTGAAATTGCATTGAAAATGGCCGATTATCCTATAAAAGTGACTATTGTTGGTTTACAAGCATCTGTTATACTTTATACGTTGGTGAGAAATGATTGTAGGACTGATGATTATATTTCAATCTCTTCATTAGTCAGATGTGCACAATTGATTGAATTAAATCGTGATCCAGCAAACTATCACCATTTCGATACTCCAAAAGAACTCCAATTGAGAAGAATCTTATGGTGGCAAATTTTATATTTAGATTGTTCAACAGCATTATCAACTAAATTGTCACCATTAATTAATGAAACAGAATTTGATGTACAGCTACCAAATGAATATAAAAAGCATTACAGCGGGGGTTTTATTTTAGATCAAGCAATAGCATTGGCAAATGGTAGATCCAAATGGGCATTATGCACTAATAAAATTTTAAAAACAGCATTTATGGTTAAACCTCCATCAGAGCAATCTTTAATTTCTGTCACTAGAGATATCGAAAATTTGTCATTTTTTTGTTCTTCGTTAATTCAAAGAATGGTTGATCCAATTAACACTATGCCTTGTGATGAAACGTTTGTTACCTTTGCAACGATGCTGCTTTCCACATTCCCAGATAGATGTCATATACTAGTTAATATTTTATTTCAAATCGAAACTAGCAATTTATTAAAAGGGAATAAAATTGGAAATAAAAAACAAATTGAAATTCATAAAAGTAATCAAAGTCATTCTCATATATCAAGTATGTCATCAATATCAGATCTTGGAATTTTAAAGTTCAATGAAGAGTTAAACTCAAGACAAATTCATTTATTAACAAAATTTTTAAACTATGGTGAGATACCCAAGTATGCTCTATTTATATGGGAGATAAGAAAGTTTCAGCCAATTCAAACAATTCTAACATTGCTAAGAAATATGGTGTTGGCATTTAACGAATATAATTTAAAACAAGACAATATTGATTCAAAAGTAAAACAATTGAAAGAGCAACCAAGTGTAAAAATTATAGATAGAGCTTTGATTGAACTTGGTTATTTATCTGAGCATACAACTCCATTGTGTAAACAAAGATGGAAAATTCTAAAAAATTTAAAAAACTTGATATGGTTAACATTATTCAACATTGATGAGTCTAAAATCAATTTAAATATAGTGAATAATGATGATAAAAAAGAGGTGAATGAGCCGTTTGATAAAAATAGTGACAAATCAATAATATTCGATGATTATGTATCACCAAGTGATGAATCTTCTTTAAATGATAGCAATTGGGACGATATTTATAAAGAAATGAATGATATTCAGGCATTGATCGATGAAAACATTAATCTTCAAATATGGGATGATACTTCTGGGCACTATATTGACTAGAATACTAATTATTTTTCAAAGCGGTAGTTTGTAGTTATCTAAATTTTCCAAGTACTATTTTAAAATTTACGAAGATACATGACAGTATTTAAAACATTCTATCATTTATTAAAATTTCATTATTTTCATTATTTTCATATTAAATTAATTTGTAAGAAGAATAAAATAAACTACCAAACATTCTGATTAATCATATGGTTTACTCCAGTGCAGCAAAAAAACTGAAAATTTATGGTATTTTCTGTACCCTCTTACTAACCATAGCATGCGATTGTGCATGATGCAAGTGTTTAAAAAGAGTGAATTATTATTGTAAAGTTCTAGACATTACTTCTGCTTCAAGTTACTTGGTTTATTCTGTGTTATCTCCACACCATGAAATTATTGAGTAATTAACGGAACAGATTTATTTTCACAATACTAGGGATTACATAATTAAAGACATTAGATCAATTAATAAGTTAGTGTCAAATGGACTGAGCGCCTAATTTCAAGCTGATCATTCGGGTATGTCAAGATTAAGAATTTTAGGGCTGCTCTGCTGTACTGGCAATTCACTTCAAGCAGGTCCTCTAGGCCACCTTTTATAAACACATCGTCAAGAATTTCTGTCTTGATAAGTTGTAATTCGTAATAAGAACTTGCGGCGTTAGAGCCAACGTACTGCCTCGATATTTTGTATACGCCATTCAAACCGGTAATAAGCTAAACACATGTATCACTGCACAGTGTGTAGCTCAAGAAGTTGTTAATGCACATTATCTAAAAAGGAACTTGTCAACATGACTTGCTCGACGCGTTGATTTCCTGTGCAAATCTTCTGTTTAGCGTAACCATGGTGGCAGCAGGAATGCCGTCAAGAACCATGTATTGTCTATTGCCCATTCCTGTTCAGTATTTAATATCTAATATTGACCATGTTTATGTGTATTAGTTCCATTTTAACGTTTAGCTTTTACTTTTCAGCTTAATGCCTTTGGTGATGAGTGGTGCAACAGAAAAACATTTTATGGATTTTAGACTGTGAAACAAAAGGAAGACGTTTTGCTTTTATTCAATGTTAATGAGCTGTTAAAAACATCATTTCAACCTATCTTGTGTGCAGTTAGCCTTTTTCTAACTGCAGTAAAACTCATACCATTTTTTTGAGATAGTTTGTGAATATCCCTTCAAAATGTATGTAAGAAAACAAAACAGAAAATATGATACAAAGGAAATATTAAAGCTTCATATTGATTTATTCTATGGAAAAATAAGAGAAATAGATAATGAGACGATGGATGATTTTTATGAAACACTAAAATATTGCATTATTCAAGGTTGTTACAGAAATTTTGATTTTGTAAAATACTATGAAAAGAATTATATATTGCATGATGCCGAATATACGAGTGCTATTAAAATAAACTATTTACTGAACGGTGAAAACACTGACATCGAAAGCTTAGATCTACACAAAGCGCTTCCAAAACTGTATAACATCAAACAAGAAAAACTTGAAAAGCTGACAAAACATGTCAGTCTAAATGAAATAAGTGTTTATTTGACTACATTGCATAAAAATAAGGAACTATTTGATAAAATTAAAAGCCCACAACTTTATTATCATACTAAAATTTTAATACAATATTATAACTGTCTCAACTATCTAGATGAAGATTTTGAAAAGTTCAGACTATACCGAGTAAGTTTCTTTCTGATATATATAGAACAACAGTATCCAACAGATGATGATTTGTATATTGAAATATTTGAAGAAAAGTTGAGTTATGAAAGATTGTGTCTATTATATTGCGGTGGAACTAACAGGTCAATGGAAGATTTTAGTAGAATAAAAAATCTAGAAAAATATATCTTGAAAGAAACTGATTTAGAAGAAAAATATAAAAACAAGAATGATATAGTTGAAAACATCAAATGTACTAAATATGCCCTTAAAGAGAAAAAATATAAGAATCTATATTGTAGCAAATTGTTACAGGTCGACCCTGATTATGCATTCAACATAATAAAAGAACAAAAACCATTTATTATATACATTACTAAACCTTATGATCTATATTCAATGAAATATTATTTATATTTAGGAGAAGGATATGTATGCTCAACTATTTATTCTAGTATAAAATCTGACAATTCAATAAGAACAAGATGTTTTGAAATTGTAGAAAAAATGGGATATATAGAATATAATTGCTATATGGAATCTATAAAAACAAGGAAAAGGGGCACTTTAAACCTTTTTCTAATAATTTATGAAAAGTTTAAAAAATGTTATAAAATACTGGATCTGGAAAATCAAAAATATGTAAAAGAGAAAATAGACTTGGATCTGGATAAAAAATACGCATTTAATGTCAAAGATTACATTCTAAACTAGTATTTCACATCTGTTTGACAAACGTCCAAAGCAGAAACTATTGTCTGTTTTTACTTCACCTTGTCTATATTTTTTCTATTTTCCGTCCTTCTATTACAATCACCACTAAGATTTATCCCCTTTTAGTAGATCCTCTAGCTAGTGCAAGCAGTTACTAGTATTAGAACCACCATTTTACTTGCCGTATTGGGCAATCTCTACCTAAACAGATTGTCACGTGCTTAGCCGTTCACTTCGTATTAGATCTTTATTTACTTTATGACTCTTCTCTATCAAAATCAATATATCAACGTCTTTTTACTTGGGATGATACCTACTTACTTAAAGCAGCCCTTACTCATATAGTATTATTTTCAAATGCGGTTAAGTATGGCATACAAGTTGATTTGCAACTTTTTATTAAGCACCAAATGCTTGCGGAAACTGTCAACCGAGATTGTATTCCATATAGTAAAAATATAGACACGCAAGAGTATGATCTGTGATGATCGTATATTTGACCACTTGCTGGTTTTGTCGGCAAGCCGTAACATGTTTTGGGGCCAAGATAACCTTTTTCGACCCTACTTAACATGATAGGCGAATTTTAATATTGATAGATTAGACAAACAGAGGGCACCAGCAGAATGAGCGAATGTACTAGTATTGGATATAATGTTAACACATTTTTTAATTGCATTAATGGCAGAGTCGTTGGAGAGTGGACTGACGTGTTGGTGATCTAGTGTCATTAATTAATTACATGCAGATGTAGTGTGCTAAAAAATGTTATCATTGGATTCAACAAGTACAATTGTATATGTTACAATATAGTAAGGGTGTTGTAGTAGTTATATGGTACTGTACTCCTAAAGAATTATCTAAATGTCTCAAAAAAAATAACCCACCTGTATTCCTTAATCACGGTTTCTTGAAAATATATCTTAGATTAATGTTTCACGGGCACATCTAATTGAAAACAATGATGATGAAGCTTTTGAGCATTGGTTTGGTGAAGATGGTAATCCATTAACAGTGTTAGGTGTCCTTGATAACATTGCAGTTGGTGATAAAGATGATGTCCTTTTTAGATGTGATGATATTGATGGTTTATGTGCTGCACATCCAAATTACTGGGCTGGACATCATAGAACCAAAGAGAATACTACTAATGAAACTGTTTTATGTGACTATTTCTTTTCAATTAAAAAACCTATTGAAGAAATGTGTTTGATTGGTAATATTACAGATGTTTTACCTAAAACATTTGCTGGAATTGATCTTATCCATAGACTCTTCCATGTTGATACTATTAACAAAGGGTTCATTGAAGAATACGCTGAGGAATGGGATGAATTACTTGATATCGCAATAAATAACTCAAGTTTTGCAGTTTTAAACACTGATAATATCTTATACTATCTTGCAGAAACTTATTCATTAAACTTAACTCCAGGTGGTTGTCTTGGTGATTATTAATTTTTGCTGCTTATTTCAAGTTCCCCCGTTATTGATATCATATCCTTATATGAATATATCTATTTAATTTGCTAGTGTATAAATTGGT
>JAJLVN010000054.1:0-44129 GCA_030570315.1 Pichia sp. NRRL Y-12827
CTCCTCCTCCTCTTTCTTATTTCTAATGATTTTTCAGTTTTAATCAATACATAAAAAATATACATAAGAGATACACATAAGATACATATCCTTTCACTTTCATAACTTCTTTTATTTACCTGAATCTATTAACAATTAATTGTTCAGGTCCAACTTCTTCGTACTCTGCTTTTGAAACCCATAATTGATGGAATGTTCCTAATGATGATAAAATTGATCCACCAATCCATGATGCATGTTTTCTTTCCGTGGTGTTACCAGCTGAATGTACTCTGATCTTCAAACTTGGATTCATCAATACTAATTCATTATTTAATCTTTCGTTCAACTTTGGAATTAGTGTAGTTGCTCCTGTTAAAACAATATTATTTGCCAATTGTGGCTTTAAATCAATATCCAAATTATTCAAAACATTTTGAATTAAGCTAGTTATTCCAATCGATTTATTACTCGAATCTTTATCTGTTGGTGTTTGAATCTTATCTGCATTAACGTTACTACTAAGTTCCTCTCCTATATCAGACGCAGAAGGTGTTAAATTATTTTCTTCTTCGTCATTCTTCTTTGATCTTCTTAATGGAATATAATCTTTACTTGTAATGTCATTCTTTGTTCCAATGGTTTGAATTATATCACCATCACATGGAGTTTCCCAGCCTTCAACTACATCACTTAATGTATCATTTGGATTAAATAAAGAATTTGATAATTTTTGTCTTTCATATAATGTAAATGGAATATTGAGACCATTTGGTAATTCAAACCATCTTGTATCATCATTTTCATACTCTCTTTTCAAATCTTCTGGAATTATTATTTCATCATCCATGCAACATTCAAATAATAGTTCTTTCATTTCTCTTAACGTTCTTAAATATGAAAAATCAATGACACTTTGATCTATCTTTTTCTCTTTATTTTTATATTCAAACTTTGGTAATGTTTCTTCGGTTTCCCAATAGATACCTTGCTTATTTTTAATTTCAAATGATGGATTATAGGTAATTGACTTATTATTTAAAAATTGTCTTAATTGTTGATTTAAAAATGAACCTGCATATCTGGTTCCTCTTACTTGATTTCTTAAACATAAACCATCAATCACTGGTGTGACTGTTAATAAATCGTGGCCAACATCAACCACTAAGCAATTGGGTCTACCATGTGCAAAACTTACACATGTTGGTTGTTTAACGGCGTAAAATGCACAGAAACTTTGATCCTCAAAAAAATACTCCATTGCTTTAGCTTTGTTTGCATAACTGTTCATTGTTGATTCGGTTAATAAAAGTGGTTGTTCAGTAGGATTGATCTCAAGTTTTTCAAAAATATTTCTAAATTGATCCATTGCTCCATCCCAATCAATAATTAGATTACTAGAAATAATTGGATTAACCTCTAGTCCTTCCCTTGCATTTGAAAATAACATATTTTCATCAAATACTTTAACAGTTTCATTATTTTCATTTATAAAACTACCATAATATGATGGTGTAACAACTGATGGTTGATCAAATCCAGCAAAACCCGCCTGTGTGGTATATGATCCTGGATCTAAAACAACTGCATTAATTTCATCTGCACCATAAATTTGTGGTGCTAGTGTTTTATCAGACATAATTGATAATTGCCAATTCTTGGAGAAAGAGTCAGGTATCTTCAATTTAACATATTTTCAATCACCTATTCAAACAAACACGCACTTGCATTTTGATGTTTTTCATCAAACAAAAATTTACTATATGTAAACGATAATTTTTGTTTTTTTAATCTCTTTCTTACACATGATTAGACGGCCTAACAATTGTTACGGTTAAAAATACTCTGGCAATTTAATGTGTTCAAGAATATGTATAAAACTGAATAAGAAAGGAAGGAATGAGAAAGAAAAAAACATGTATAGATAAAATAAATATAAATTATAAGAATGAATTAAAAATATAAAAAATCAAATTTATGCACTTGAATTAACTTCTGTCGAAAGAATATCAAATAAGAAATTGATTTCTAATTTACGTCTAGTATCAACTAGCCAGTCATCTGCCAATTCTCTTGCAATACCCTTTAAGCTTGTAACTTCTTCAACTGCATTATCTAATTGATTTTTTTGTAAATAACTATTAACTCTGGCAATAACGGATTCAACATCATTACCTATAAATTCATCATTAGATTTGACTGGAACACCTGATTTCGACCATAGCAATTTAGAGAAAACAATGGATGACGCATAACCTAAAATACCTGGACTTTCAGGTAATAAAGAGACTGATCTTAATTCAGGTATTAATAGTTCCCATCTAGTTATAATTTGACCTTGAGTCAAAACACCACCATTGACTAACAATTCTTCATTTGATGGTAATGATGCAAGAGTTGCATTAATTAGTTCATTATCTAAAGGTTTAGTTAAATTTTTCAACCTATTAAATTCAGCAACTAAATTTTCACCACGGACGTCTGATGGAATATTTGAAAACATTAATGATCTAACTTTAGAAATTGATTTTCTAATTTCTTTAAATGTAGTATAAGAGAATGCAACTTTTGAAAGTTCAATTTCAAATTTTTCAATCGATTCAACTCTTTGAGCTAATAAATCTAAATTCTTTAATTTTTCATTTCTTTCATTTTCAATTTTATCATTAACAGTTTTATTAAATTGTTCAATTAAATCTAATTCATTTTTCTTGAGCTTTGTTTGATATTCCAACTCAAGAGATTTTTTAATCTCTGCCAGTTCTTTCTCAAGAATAGCCTTATGTTTTTCTTCTAAAGCTCTTTTAGTTGATTCAGCAGTGTTTGCTAATTTTTCAACAAGTAATGTCTTTTCTTGTTCAAATTGTGAATGAAGTGCAGTTAATTGATCGTTGGTAATTGATTTACTATCCTTTGAATCAAAAACAGCAGATAACTTTTTCAAATTAACAGAAATGTTATCAATAACTTCTGAAGACTTTTCATTTAATTTAGATGAGTTGAAATCATTAATTAAATCATTTAGTGAAGATACAAGAGAGTTTACATTTTTATCGGACGAGGAGATTGAAATTTTTGGTAACACAATTCTGGATTCCTCTTTAACTGGGACAACTTCTTTTATTGGTTTAGCTTGTTCCTTTTTATCAGAATCAGACAAAATTAAAAACTTTTCCTTCTTTTCCTCTTCCTTTAATACTCTCTTAGTGACTGGAGTGATTGGAGTTGATTCGATGCCTTTGTGTGGGATATCGATATAATCATCTAAACCTAATTTTTCGGCAGTCTGGTTAATTGAAGATGCAACTGTAGCATATTTGTTATTGTAATACTTAGCATAATCAAAACTGAAGGCTTCTCCTTTATGTTTCCAAGCATAATCAATTGAATCCAAAGCTTGTTCACCAAATGGTAAATATTCCGTATAAGGATCTTGTAATGGTTCATAAAGTAAAGCAGCTGCTGCGCCTGTACTATAAACAACACCTGTTAAGAGAGAGAGCTTAAAGATTAATCTGGTGATTGAAAATGGTTTTTGATTAGGTTCATTTGAATTTGTATAGTCAGAATAAGACCTATATTGGTTTTTATTGCTATTGAATGCAATATTTCTCCTGTTTTTGAGTAAACCTTG
This sequence comes from Pichia sp. NRRL Y-12827, assembly GCA_030570315.1. Lineage (NCBI taxonomy): Eukaryota > Fungi > Ascomycota > Pichiomycetes > Pichiales > Pichiaceae > Pichia > Pichia sp. NRRL Y-12827. The sequence continues at coordinate 3,614 of JAJLVN010000054.1, forward strand.
AGATCTTCTAGCTAAAGAATTTCTGGAAATTGCCATTGACTTAGAAGTAGACAGCATCTTATGTGTAAATGGACAAACTATTGCTTAGCTTTCTAGTATGTTTATTACACTTTAACCCTCTCTTTTTTTCAGTTGATGATATTATTGGAAAAAGGGAAAGAGCCAATGAAAGTCTCGCGCAATTCTTATGTGTGCGACATTTAATTTGTTGTGTCTTCAACATGAGTTAATAGACAAGATCTATACATTGATTACACACTTTTCAAAGCCTTTTCTAATATTTTCTTTTCGCAAAGAAGAGCAGTGGTAAGACAGAAGCGATTGCTCATAGGGTTGGTCTTTTTCAGATGGCGTTTCAGTTCAGAACTCTTGGTCTTGCCATCACCAGTAGAATGGTAACGGTCTTCAATCCATGCTTGAAGAAGTTTCTTAGCTTCTGCGGTTGGCTTCGTTTTCACTAGTTTCTCCATTATCAACTCACCATCACAGTTTTCATCGCTTATCAGTTTTTCAAATTGCTCTGTTGACATTGTAAAAAGTTTGGATACTGCAAGTAATTGACTGTTTGCTCTACCTGGATATTCAATTCTGCAACTAAATAACCATGACTCTTCATCTTCGTCTTCATCTTCGTCTTCAAAACCACTTTCAACATCACCTTCTTCTTCTTCTTCTTCTTCTTCTTCTTCTTCATTTTTTTCTTGCTCTTTCAATAAAATCCATCCCATACAGCTCCACCAGTCTATACGTTCTTCTAAAGCAGGATGCTCTCTTCTATAACTAACAATTTGAGGTCCTAAGCAAATAGAATCAAACGGATTGTCTTCTACTGCAAATCCATATTTGACTAATAGTATTGAATTAGGTAATTCACCATAAGTATTGAAAACTTCTTTATTTTTTACAATTTTTCTTTCAAGTACAATATCACAACATTCTTCTGGATCGAGATAAAATTCTTCAAAATCAAAATCTTCTTCATTCTCAGAGTCTTCTTCTTCTTCTTCTTCTTCACATTCTGCTCTTTTCTCCTCTTCAAGTTCTTTTTCCATTTTTGCAACATAATCCATTGTAATTTCATTCAATTCTTGAACTCCATTTTCTAGTGCTGACCCATTGATTTTTTCTGCTAAGTTGATATCATTTTCTTCTTCTTCTTCTTCTTCTTCTTCTTCTCCGTCATTTTTAATTTTTTCGATATCATCTTCACTTTCATCATCCTCACTATCCGGAGGACCCAATTCTTCATGACTACAACCATCACCTTTACCACAGAATGGGCAAACATCACCTAATGTAACAAAGTGGACATTTTCATCACCATAAGGTTCATGATTGAATAGGTCGGCGCCGGGAACTAAACCTAAATCAATGTAATAATCAATTTCAAATGCTCTTGATGAAATCGCCATTATAACTGCAGCAAATTCTTCAAATTTATCATCATTAGATAGTAATTCTGGAATTTCAATTTTAGATTCATTAAAAATATCAGTTGCAAATTGTCTACTTATTTTAAAATGATTTTTCAAATCTTCGGAATCCAAACCACCCATAAATTCAACTTCTGTTCCTTTTAGAATAGATTTTTCCTTTTCATTCAGTAAACATAAGGGCAAAATCAAATTACCATTAGAGTTTCTGTAATTAATTGAATTTAAATATGTATGCCATGGACTTAATTTTCCCAACTGTTTTTCGTAGATATAAGATAAAACTAAACCGTATATACCAGATAAGCCATGTTCATATAATAAATTTGAAATTGTTGAAGTTTGTGCGGATAAAACCATTGACTTATGAACTCTTAAAAGTAAATTGTTTTCTTCTTCATCATCTTCATTTGGAATTGGAGATTGTGTCTTTTTAGCAAAAACCCCAACACCCGATGAGATAAGTGATTGTTTTACTGTTAATAAATTTGTATTAAAATATGACCGATTTGATGGATCTTGAAACCATTCTAAAAGTTCTTTGGTGTTAACAGTAGTCGCCATCTAGTTTGAAGAAATACTAAATGAAAAGGATAATAAAGAAATGATTAAAAAATTCATAAAAAATTGGAAAATTAAAATAATTTAGTTCAAGAGAAAATTTCAAAAAAATGAGTGTTTCCTATAGCATATAATTCTCTTATGACGTGTAAGATACCCAAATATGTAGCAATGGGTAATCTTTTGAGAATGATTAAATGTGCGTACATCTCCAATCATAACCATCATATCTTCAAACTTAACTGTCTAACAAATATTTGTTATAAGCCCAAGTAAACATCTTTTAATTACATCAGAAACGATTTTCTTGTCGTTGAAAAAAAAAACGGAAAATAAAAAAAAAATGAAATTCAAATGGACGTGGTTGATTTTAAAGATGAGTTAAAAATATGTTAGTTCTTAACTTGATAGTGTTCTATCTCTTAATTAAGCAACTACACTATGCAAGCACCGGTCGTTTTTCTTAATACATCAACTCAGAGACAATCTGGTAGAGAAGCACAAATTCAAAATATTACTGCTGCAAAAGCAGTTGCAGATATTATTAGGTCATGTCTAGGTCCAAAGGCGATGCTGAAAATGCTACTAGATCCAATGGGTGGTATTGTTTTAACTAATGATGGTCATGCTATTTTGAGAGAAATCGACGTTGCACATCCAGCAGCTAAATCTATGATTGAATTGAGTAGAACACAAGATGAAGAAGTTGGTGATGGTACAACATCAGTTATTATTTTAGCTGGTGAAATACTTGCACAAACTTATCCATATATTGAAAAAAACATTCATCCCGTTGTTATTATCCAGGCTTTAAAGCAAGCTTTAAAGGATGCACTAGAAATTATTCATAAAGTTTCCATTCCAATTGATTTAAAGAATGATGGACAATTAATTAAATTGATTTCAGCTGCAATTGGTACTAAATATATTGCCAAATGGTCTGAAAAAATGTGTAATTTATCACTGAAGGCAATTAGAAATGTTTTAGTAGAAGACGGTGATTATAAAGAAATTGATATTAAAAGATATGTTAAAATTGAAAAAATTCCGGGTGGTGAAATTGAAGATTCGGTCGTTTTAGATGGTGTTTTATTAAACAAAGATGTCGTTCATCCAAAAATGAAAAGATTAATTGAAAATCCAAGAATTATTTTATTAGATTGTCCATTAGAATATAAGAAGGGTGAATCACAAACAAATGTTGAAATTACTAAGGAATCAGATTGGAATAGATTACTAGAAATTGAAGAAGAGCAAGTTAAATTAATGTGTGATAACATTTTACAATTTAAGCCAGATTTAGTTATAACAGAAAAAGGTGTTTCAGATTTGGCACAACATTACTTATTGAAGGGTGGATGTGCTGCATTAAGAAGAGTTAAAAAATCAGATAATAATAGAATTGCAAGAGCAACTGGTGCAACAATTGTGAACAGAGTTGAAGATTTGAAAGAAACTGATATTGGTAATGACTGTGGATTATTTGAAGTCAAATTAATTGGTGATGAATATTTTACATATTTAGTTAAGTGTAAAGATCCAAAGGCATGTACAATTTTATTAAGAGGTCCATCAAAGGATATTTTAAATGAAATTGAAAGAAACTTACAAGATGCTATGGCAGTTACAAGAAATGTTTTCTTTGAACCTTCACTTTCTCCAGGTGGTGGTGCAACAGAAATGGCAGTTTCAGTCGGATTAGCAGAAAAATCCAAGAAAATTGAAGGTGTCCAGCAATGGCCATATCAAGCAGTTGCAGATGCATTTGAAGTTATTCCAAGAACATTAATTCAAAACTGTGGTGGTAATGCGATTAGGTTATTATCTCAGTTGAGAGCAAAACATGCAAACGGTGAAAATACGTGGGGTATTGATGGTGATAATGGTAAAATTGTTGATATGAATCAATATGGTATTTGGGAACCAGAAGTTATCAAACAACAAAGTGCTAAAACTGCTATTGAAAGTGCATGCATGCTTCTACGTGTGGATGATATTGTCAGTGGGGTACGTCAACAACAACAGTAGATTATTTTTGTGACCATACAGCTTTATAGTATATATAACCTTTAATCTAACCTTCAACCTAACCTTTAACCTAACCTTGAACTTTTGATTAAAGGAAAATCTGCTCTAGATTGGGCCGATCGACGCGATACTCAAAAAGTGCGGTCTTTCTGTTTTCCTGTCAAGGTTCTTCGTTTCTCACACTTTCACGAGAGATGGAAATTTCCTGCACTTTATTAGGTAAGCTGGCTTCTTCTGAGCCCTGGTTGTTCAGCTCTTTCTTCTGGTCAACAAGCAAAGATGGATGTTCAGACACATAGCACGTCTGCGGAACACCCCGAATTTGGAACGGTCATCTGTGGATCGACTCATCCATCTCAAGGGCTCACTTTGTACCAACAACAACAACAACACCAAAATCAAAACCAGAATCAAACTCAAAATCAACAACATCAACATCAACAGCAAACACTGCCTGCAAGGTCTAGAAGTTATAGTGAATCTCAGAGGTCAAGTACTCGTGCTGAAAAGAGAATGGGTAGGTTGTTCAGACAAAATAGTTCATCTGCGGCCAATTCCACCACTGCACTGCAAAGTTTAACTCCTGTGACAAATATGATTTCATCAGATCAAGTTCAATCCCAATCTCAATCCAAAAATATTGATCACCATACAAACGAAACAACTCAAAAAATAACTCAAAGTGAATCTTCTACTTCTATTAGAACTGAAACTATTCCAGAAGATCCACCTTCTGCTCCCCGTGCTGTGCATTCCAATTCATCGTCAATTTCGTCACATCTTGGATCTACAAACTCATCATCAACAACACCATCCATATCTTCTAATCCAGCAACTCGAAAGTTTGTATCGAATAATAATAACAATACTAATAATAATAGTAACATTAATACTTCAATCTTAGGCGTGTCATCACCAGATATTTCCTCAACGTTTTCATCCTCTAATCAACCTCCAAGCTTATTCACAACAACTTCAGATTCGATATTTTCACCTCAAGATGAAAATCATAAATTCAGACATCATCAAACAATTGCAAAAGACACCAGTGGTAACAATATTTTTACAAAATTATCAACTTTGAATGAAACAGTTGATGATTCATTAGAAGATTTAACAAGACTGGCTAAAAAATTTGTCATATTTCACAAACAATTTATGGCAACAATCAACCAATTGGGCTTAAATATAAATTTAAAGGTTAAAGACTTTGAAGTATTTTGTGCTGTGCTTGAAAATGTTGAAAGAAAAACAAACCAGAAGGATTTGGCTGAAATAAATGAAAATATGAAAGCAATTTTGACTTTGTCATTGATTAATGCAATGACTGATTTAAAGCAATCCATAGAGAATTTAAAATTGTATTTAAAATCAAGCAACATCAATATTACTTCATTTTCACTGAGAACAATTTATTATCAACTGTTTTCAATCTTTATTGAATTATCCAGTATGTGTCAATCAATCATACCTCTGAATAAATCCAATTTAATTAGTAATAATATAAATAGTAGATTGAATCAAAAGACCAAATCTTTGATTAGTCATAACCGTTTACCATCATCCAACCAAATCCAAACTGCAAGCAGGCAACCTTCAATTTCTAGACAATACAAAGTTGAAAGACAAGATTCTGATTTAAGCAGTATTGGTACCAGTGGTAATACTGGTATCACCGCTTATACTAGCTCACCAAGTGATAATATAAACACTACAATTGAAGACGATAAATTATTTGAATTAATAAATCATACAATTCAAGCCGCCCAAGCTGTTTTTACTCAAATGAACAATGCCATTTCAAAGAGCGCAACACTTATAACTGATAATAATATTTTGAATAATAATGATGGAGACAATAACCCCGATAGATCAGTAGCTCATGAATCTGATTCAAAGGATCTAAATAATATTGCTTTTAAGATTAAGGATCTGACAAATCAATGCTTACTTTCAATGGAACAAACTAAGAAGGTAAAGGCGAGCCTAAATATGATTAAGAATTCTGCAAATAATAAATCACTAGAAGTTGATTTACACAAAAATATTTATGAGCAAACAAACTTGTTTTTAAAGTCAATTATTAATATTCTAGCCGCAACAAAAGGTGCAATTGAAGATATACCAACATTAAACGACGTTAGATCTTCATTGTCTATTCTTACAAGGGCAACAAAGGAATTGACAATTAAATTAGAGTTGAGTTCATTTAAGCAATCAGTTTTGAATAATATCCCTTCTTCTTCTTCTTTGGTTGATCAACCTAAATTATCATCAATACCTTCGATGGTCAACTTTTCTCAAGAACAATCAAATAACACTCAACAATCACCAATTATAAGATCAAATAAATTAAGACAAATATCCGAATATAATGAAAATTCTTCAAAAGCTAAAAAGCCTTCACATTTAAATCTGGATTTAAATGTCACCAGTATGAATAATCATTCTGATCAAGTATTACAAACTCCTTTGTCAGTTACAACTCCATTGATTGCATCAATTGGACCTACGGTTGCAAGTGTTGTATTACCTATTAAATCACCATTAAAACCAAATACTGCATCAAATGCAAATCTAAATTCAATTCAATCATCTTTGAATTATAATGACGAGAACATGAATTCAGGTTCAACGACACCTTTATATTTTAACACAAATAGTGATAATTATGGTAATAATTCAATGCAATATGAATATAACCCATTTGATAAATTAATTCCAAAAACTTAGTTTTGTACTTGACCAATTTTACTATACTATAAACTTTACTTTATATGCTAAATTTTTTTATAAGAGTTCCTAAATAACTAACGATTCACGAAATACAACCTTTTATAACTGGCGTTTTCTATTAGTTTAAAGGCAAGCTTTAAATGTAGAGCCAAGAATAACGGGAATACAATTGTCTGTAATACTGTAAGGCACTCTTATTTTTTTTTTTTTTTTTTTTTTTTTTTTTTGATGAACAGAAAATACGCCGGCAAAATTTTAGCTCATGCAAATGGGCTAAAATTGTTGGGGGAACTAGTGGAGCGTGGGGCGCAATCCTTGCCAAAAAAGAATTAAGCAAGAAGAGATTCACGGGGAAAACCTCGCTTTTTCATCAACAAAAAAATACCCAGAAGGGAAATTTAAAATAAGTCAATACTAACAGGAATTAATCTTAAATAACCTTGGTATTAGTTTCTTATTATTATATATAAATAGCTCAAAGTAGTTTAGTACTGTCTGTCTATAGAAAAAACTATCTTACTAAAACTTTATAAATTCTTTAGTCTTAAAGACCAACACTATTTGAAAGCACAAACTGTATCTATGGTTGATAAATGTCGGCATGAAGCTTCCCAAACCTTTCAAAGTCGAATAAAAATGACATGTTTCACAATCCAACTTATAATTTCTTTTCTCAAACAAAAAAAAAACACCGTTGTGTGTAAACTTGTCTCTGCCTAGCTTGAACCTGTGCTTCGGGCAATAATAAATTATTACTATCAGTAGTCAATTCAAATTGTGTTCAAACTTTAAGTTTTTTAGATTCAAAAGAACATTCTTTGAATTATCTGAAAATTGTATTATGAAGCAAATCAACATAAAATTTGTAATTAAGTCTGAATCATTCAGATTTGAACTAGCAATACCTATATCATTCATACTGGTTGTAACAATTCAATTATTAGCAAGGTTCAACTTATTAACACTGTGAATATTCATTTGACATCTGCAGTATACCCTTAAAAGTTGATATGGTTTGGACCTTCATCGTTTTCTGAATTTATATCCTTTTACCAGATTCAACTATTTTATAGCGTGCAGATGTAAAACATCTATCGTTCATAATTGAATCAATAAAAACCAATTATCTTTGAGCCTATATGTTCCTTCTCTACCAGCTAGTCAACACTATAATGACAGTTCAATGATACTTTTTTTTTTTTCATTTTACAAAAAACAACAAAGTTTAAAGAAGATGTACTGTTACAATATTCAAATCTCTGCAAAACTAAGCACAAATACTACAAATGTGTCTGTGTTACCAATAAAGCTCTACATTACTTCAAACGTTAATATGGGTATTTTTTAAACGATGTTTTGTAATCATATTTAAAGACTTGTTGACTTGTTATCCGCATTTTTGTAATAAATAATGACATCTTCTTCGTTTCTGTGTTGTAAGCTTAAACAAGTGGCTCGTGCATTCAAGATATGAGCTCTAAATTGTATTTGCATGATATAAATATTGTCAATGGAGTTTCAAAACTTGTACTAAATTGACCTGCAGAGATAATAGCAAAAACTGAAGTTGTTCATGCAACTTATAAAGTAAAACAAATAAATGTTTAGATGATATATTAAAGCAACTACTTGTATAAGGTTTTATCTTCATCCACGTAAATCATATACAAAAGCAAGTCCGTTTTCATCATAGTATATCATAAAGCAAATTCACCTAAGGGCTGGTCCATGTTCAATCCAATTAAAATTTTAAGTTGTGAGCATATTTAGTGAGTCCCAAAAAGTCTATAAAATGTGTCTGTAAATGGAATAAGTATGATAAAGTCGTAAAACGTTAACAATTTAGCAGATTAACAAAAAAATAAAAAACTCATCATATCTGATGCGAGAGTGTAGAGTTATGTGTCACGTGATTTGCAGAATAGGAAAATAGAAATTTGTTTGTTTCTAGAAAATCTTCAAGTTAGATATAAAAATATAACAATGTGTAGTTTTGTTGAATTAAAAAGTTTTCCATAATGTGAAAATTTATTCTGTAAAAAATTCAAAGATTGTTTTAGTTTGATAGTCTCTTAAAAAACGATTCATCCTTAAAAAATATACCCAATATATAAAAACATGTTAAGGTTATGGATATTGATACGTTTACAAATACAACATTTATTTGTTGTAAAAAATTAAATTATCCATTATTTCAACATTTTCTTCCTTACATTTATTTATATAAGCCAAATATGAGTTTTATTTTCTTATTGTTAGAAATTATTTTGAGATTCTGTTGAAACTTAGACATATCTCTAGCGCTAACTCACTATACCAATTTATAGTAAATAACCGGTACAAACTCGTGTCCGCCTTGTATCATGAATAGTAATCAGATCAAGTGGTTACTACGTACCCTGTAATTTAATTCTCTTTAACTTAGTATTACAATCTTTGTAATACAATTATCTGATACCTGTAACTGTAAGCAGGACTAAAAGAACTAATAATCGTTATTGAAATAAACATATATATATTATAAAGTAACAATAGAACTTCAATAGGATTTGTCTACTGTTATTGAAAGTTTGCTCAAGCAACGTTACGACAACCTAAAATATAGCATATTTCTTAGGTTGCGACAGATTATTGTCATATTCTAATTTATCATTTATTGGATTCAAAGGGTTGGAAACCTTTAAAAAATAAAACCGAACTGGTTATTACTGGATAACAATAAAACGAAAAAACTTTATGAAGTGTAATTATTTATATAAAAGTTTTGAATACTAATAAATTTTGGGTATTGGTTAGAATAGAGTAATCTATTCCTTTTCTCAAATACAACAATACAAATTGTCATAATAAATTTTTAAATTGTAATTTTACATAAGCAACATTTTAGGAAAAAGATAAGTATAAATCGCATAAAATTCAAAGGAATGCTTTTATACTAAAATTATAGAATATAATAAAAGGGAAAAATTACAGAACAAAAGAATAAAGTATAAATGTAAAATTATGTACAAGATGTGAATTTAAAATTTATTTTCACAATGAGCTATAACTATCGTTATTTGATCTGCTCGAAGTGAATAATGAAATTATACTTTCGTAAGTTCTAATTAAGAAAGGTTTTCTAAAGGTTGACAAATGATGTTCATTAATTATGAAACTAGAAACCGATAATTCGTTAATATTTGATCTATTATCGACAATTTCATTATCCCAACCAATATTCATGTCATTATTATTAACTTTTTGATTACTGCTTTGAAATTTTTGTTTCAACTTCTTCAGATTCCATTTTTTCAATGTTAATGAATTGATAATGACTGAAGTTGATGAACATGCCATTGCAGCACTTGCAAACATTGGATGCATGGTAATATTAAATGGGATAATTAAAATACCCATTGAGATTGGTAACATGATTAAATTGTAAATTATAGCTAGAAGAAAATTTAACTTGATAGTGTTAAATGTAGCTCTGGAAATATCAAAACTTGCGTAAATACCAAAGGAACCATTGTGTGAGGTAATACTCGAATCTGTTAAGGATGATAATAAGACAATGTCAGATGCACTCATTGCAATATCAGTACCCGAAGAAATTGCAATTCCAGTGTCCGATTGGACTAAAGCAGGCGCATCATTAATACCATCACCAATAAAAGCAACTTTCAATCCATTTTCTTGTAGTTTTTTAACATATTCTAGCTTATCTTCAGGACTCGATTCTGCTAAAACATTGTTTAATGGTATACCTAATAATCCTGCAACATATTTTGAAGTTTCAATACTATCTCCCGTGATCATACCAACTGAATAACCAGAATTTATAAATGACTCAACGGTTTCCTTTGCGTCTGGTTTTAATGTATCTGATAATTCGGTATAACCAACATAAGTATCATTAATTAAAATATGACAAAATGAACTAATTTTTGAATGAAGAAGAGTCTTATTAAACATGTGGTTAAAATCTTCAATATTTGAAATTTTGTATTGTTTGATAAATCTAACATTACCTATTCTGACATCCAATTTTTCATTATCTTGTAAATTCACACAATCAGTCTCAATACCCAGTCCAATATGTGTTTGAATTTGGTTTATTTGGAAAGGGACCAAATTCTTATCTGATAAATTTTTCAACGATTCACTAACCAAAGCTTTAGCAATTGGATGTTCACTATTTGATTCAATCAGATTAACCAATGACCAAACAAAAACTTCTCTACTTTTGTAATCTTCAATGAATTCATAATTTGTTAACTCCATAACACCATTTGTAAGTGTACCAGTTTTATCAAAAATAACAGTATCAATATTACTTGCATCTTCTAAGACCGCACCACCTTTAATTAGAATACCATTACTAGCACCAACACCGGTACCAACCATAACAGCAGTCGGGGCTGCTAAACCCAAAGCACACGGACATGCAACAACAATAACTGAAATTGCCACCTGTAAGACTTTAAAATACTCAACTTCACCGGCTGAATTTAAAAACTTTTCAGGAATCGAAGTTATCGGCATAAACTCAATATATAAAGTCCAAAATATTAGTGTTATTAAAGATAATAATAAGATGAATGGAACAAAAATGGATGCAATTGAGTCAGCAAATCTTTGAACTGGTGCATGAGAAATTTGTGCTTCTTTAACTAGTTTGACAATTTGTTGTAATTGTGTTTGATCACCTAATTTTGTAACTTTCATATATAAAGTTGAAGAAATATTGACCGAGCCTCCAATTAACTGTGAACCAATAGTTTTAAAAACTGGAGCAGATTCACCCGTTAATAAAGATTCATTGATTTCAGAGGTACCAAAAATACATTCACCATCGGATGGAACTGTTGACCCAGGTAAAATAATTACAATATCATTTTTTTGTAGTAAATCAATACCAATTGTTACTTGATTAATTGATGAATGGTCCATTTTTGTTACACCATCGAATAATTCTGGATTTTCGACAATCAAACAAGTTGATGGAGTTAAGGACAGTAGTTTTGATAAAGCAGTTGAAGTGTTACCCTTTGCTTTACTTTCAACCCATTTACCCAAACTAACAAAAATGAATAACATAGTTGCAGTATCAAATAAAACATTTGGATAACTATCTAACACAATTGAACGAAATATACTGAAAAGTGAATAGAAATAAACAATGGTGGTTGAAATACAAATCAAAACATTCATACTACCAGCTCCATGGCTTAAAGATTTATAACTACTAATATAGTATTGTTTGCCCAACCAAAATTGAATGTAAGTAGCTAAAATCAATTGTAATAGAATATCAAAGTACAAACCATTAAATAATTTCTGTCTGCTATTCTCCAAATGATAATGCTTTTTTATCAGCGGTAAGATATGCCCAAGAAAGAAAACCGGTAAACCAAATTTTAATAAAGCCAAAAAATTGTGTTTCCAATATTTAATTTCGTTAAATTTTGCCAAGAAATCAATTTGAGAAGTTGAATCTATTTTATTAGTTAGTAAGGCATCGCAATTGCACTTACTGATTTCATTCATTATTGATCTAATTCCAATTAAATTGGAATCATAGTCAATACTTAAACTGGAAGAAGAATAACTCACTTCACAATCAATTATACCTTGTAAACTTAATAAACTTAATTCTATTTGATCTGCAGATTCCAAACTTGTCATACCAAAAATCTTTAAATTAACGTTTAAAATATCAGTAGATTTGTATGATTTTGGTGATAACTCAGTCACATGTACTATATTCGAGTCAAAACCTAAATCTTCAATGGTTTCTTTAATTCTATCAATCGATAAACTATCTTTATAGACAATAATTGCAGATTCAGTCATTAATGAAACGTCTATTGATTCGACGTCACTTAGTTTTTTGAATTGACTCGTTATAGAATTGACACATGATGTACAAGTCATACCGTGAATATTTAATTGAGTTTTGAATAATTTATGTGGCTGTGCTGTGGTTGTCTCTTTTGATATTAGGTTGGGTTTTGAGGATATCAATGAAGCATCAAAACCCATATCTTCAATTGATTCTATAAGTTCTTTGATTGAAACTCCGGAGTTATGTATTATTGTTGCTTCCTCGGTTATTAATGATACATTAACTGAATTAATGTTTGAACTTTTAGATAATGTATTTGAGATTGTATTTGAACAAGCCGAGCATGTCATGCCTTCAATATGTAGAATGGTTGTTGTGTCAGAATTGTCAATATTTTCAGATTTTTCAAAGTTATTTCCAAATTTTTCATTGCTTATTTTACCATTATTTACAGAAGATCGCAAATTAGCTTCAAAACCTAAATCATCGATTGTTTCCAGAATTTGATCAACTGTGATGCCCGAATTATGTATAATTATTGCTTCTTCAGTCAATAAGGAAACGGAAACCGATGATATACTACTATTTTTTTCAAGTTCTTTAGTTATAGAGTTTGTACAAGCAGAACATGTCATTCCGGATATTTGAATTGTAGTTACTGTCATTTTCTATGAAGAATTGAATATTAGTAATGATGAAAAATGTGAATAATAATGTAGGTTGTGCTGTAAGAAAAAGTAAGTGGGGGTATCTGCAGAATAATATTAAAGTATAGTAAGAAGAAATAGCATCCAAAATAAAGGGTTGCTGAGTAAAACTTTGTTCAAGGAAAAGTTACTGTAAGAACACTAAAAATTATAATAAAAAAAATGGAGTCCTAATTAATCAGAGTACAATCGCTTCTCTCTTTTTCTAATTACAAAGCGAGAAATTAGTGAAAAATCGGGAAAATGCAAAACACTCGGCTCAGCTCAAATATTTTCTCGGCGATATGTCCGTCACGACGATCGACGTTTATATTTTTGAGGTATTTGCTTGTCCAAATAGTGAGGGAAACATCAGTACACCAACAGGTCTCATGACGTTACTCTCTTACATTGTGATGAGCCCTCCTACTATAGGTATAGTGTACTATTTTTTTCTTTATATATCGTATTTATAATACTTCATTTACTACTCTTATCACTGTTTTTATTGAAAGTATATTTGTTATAAAGGCCGAAGGTGCACATAGTTATATCTTTAATCATAATTCTTATTTACGTGGTAAATTAACTGTAATTAAATATACTCATAGAATTATAGATATTACGTAAGACCACAAGTATATGGATAGTCGCAGTCTAGTTGATGTGAAACGATTAAGTAACGTGTATAATGTGTATTTTTTATGGTCTATAATGTTGTCTATATATCGTTCTATTAATACTCAAAAAGCCACATTATCTTTGAACGCTGGAGTGAAGTTTGTTTTCTTTCATCATTGAAATGGCAATCATACCAAATAATGATGCGATTAATGCAAACACAAATGTGTACCAGACACTAATGTTGTAGGAGTAGACCATCGAATCAATAGCCCATTCAGGTGCATTTTTTGATCTAATAAATTTTGCATCATGTAGTGCATTATGAATGATTTCCAACAAGTTACTATTTGGTAAATCATCAGGTTTATTTTCCATCAACTTTGATTTTAGTGTTCTACTCAAAGTAAATGTGAAAATAAATGACGAAAACGATGTACCTAAAGTTGATCCCACACTCCTAAATGCGTATTGAATCGAGGTTACTGAACTTTGAAAATTTAATGGAACACTTGCAATCAACGCTAACAATGTAACTGTAATCATCGAACCATATGAACTTAATGATAATACATTTAATGTATATTGTTCAAAGAGTGAAGGCGATGGAGTGCCTGGGAATGTTCTAACCAGCATATAAACTAATCCGATATTACCTAGTATTGAAACAATAATCGAATATCTTAAATATTTACCACTCCATTTCATATAAAAACCGCTTAAAATACTAGAACCCGAGATAACGATAATGTTTGGAACTAATCTAATACCCACACCTTTTGATGAAATGTCCAAAACCGTAGTAAGATAAACTGGAAAATAGTAAATTAAAACATAAGAATACATTGATCCAAACCAATTTGCTAATGAAGAACTTAAAACTGATCTATTCTTCATAATTTCCATTGGTATAATTGCAAATTCATGATGATTTTCAACTTGGTATAATTTAACCATACCAACAATAAAACATATAGCCAACATCAGATAATAGATGTAATTATCAAATTTAACACTGGTAATACAAATTAAAAGGAATAAATTAAATGCAATTAATGATATACCTTTGATATCAACTTTTTTTAATTTATCACTTGTTGAAACATTTTCAAGTCCAATTTCATGTGATAACTTTGGTAAATTAAAAAAAAAGACAATGACAATAAAGGATGCGATTCCAATTGGAATTTGAAACCAAAATGCCATTCTCCAACCCCAGTTTTGAGAAATCCAACCCCCACAGGTACCACCAACGGCCGAGCCTAATGCAAAAAAAATATTACCCAAACCTTGATATACACCTCTATTCCTTAATGGAATCAAATCAGTTGTTATAATTGAAGATAAAGAATTTAAACCAGCTGCAAAACCACTTAGAAATCTACCACTTGAAAATGAATAAACAGAATTAGCGGTTGCACACTGTAAACAACCAATTGTAAAAATTAAAATACAAACTAATAATGATGATTTTCTACCAAAAACGTCACTTAATTTACCTAATGGTTGAACAATAGAGGTTGAAAAAAGATATGCAGTGGCAATCCATGAAATATATGGAATTGCATTTAAATCTGATGCAATATCGGTCATTAGAGTTGACAATATTGTTGAATCTAATGCTGCCAAAAATACTAACAGGTAAAGAGGTATCAAAACTGCAACAGTTTGATTGAAAGGTAATAAATATCCATTATTTGGATCATTTTCAACATTTGATTTTGTAATTGATAGATTAGTCGACCCATATGTTTCTTCAATTATTTCTTCAGCAACAAATCCGGGTAAAGACGTTGAATGATCAGTATTCAAATCGGTATATGGGTTTTTAATCAATGCTTGTGTAGACATGGTAGACTCAGTTGCAGAACAAGTTGTTAAGCCTGGAAAGATAGTGAAGTTAGGGAAAGTTTAGTTTTTTATATGAAACAGTCTTAGATAGTAAAAATGAAAAATCTCGGCCGGAAAAAACATTTTAGCAAAAGCCGTTTGAATTTGGACGAGAACAATAGTTCAGTTCAACTAATAAATAGTATCATGTACAGCTTTTATTTGCCGTTGGAAACACCCTTTTTAAAATTATAAACAGGTATACATAAGTTACACAGCTACTGCTTCAACTTCAGGGGTTTGTTGAACAGATTGTGATTTTCTTTCTTCTTTACGTTTACGTTTTTTCTCTTCTTCTCTTGCCCTTCTTTCACTTTCATCCTTCAAATGCATTTCAATAGTGAAATCATCAGACCAATGGTTATCTGGGACGACCTTGAAGTTATAATTTTCATACCACCAAGCATTCAGCTTTTTGAATATGATCGAACTTATTTGAAATTCTGGTTTCAGTAAAATAATGTAAATTAAATTTGTAAGTCCTGAACTTTTGAGAATGGACTTTGATAAGTCAGCTGACAATAATGGTTCAATCAATTCTTCAATTGATTTACATAACTTTTTATAGTTGATTGAGGTTGTTGAAACATTCTCTTTTTTGACTTCTTCATTTGGTTTAATGTTTTCAGCAGGTTTCATTTCTGCTAATGGTTTTACTTCTTCAATTGATTTTATCTCTTGGTTTAATTCTACACTGTCACTAGGTTTGTCTTCATTTTCTTTTGGTTTATCTGCTGATTTTTCATCTTCAGGGATATTGCCCATTTCTTGTTCTTTTAATGGGAATATAAGTTTTTGTAACTTCAATCTTAGATCTGTACACCAACTTGTCATCTCATTAACTTCTTGGATTAGTGCACTGTTTAATGGAATTTCATTAAAATTTACTTTAAAGTCGGCAGGTTGCCTAGATGCCAATGTATCAGAGAACAACACACTTTCTTCCTTTTCTTCATCAGTTCCAGAATCATCATCATCTTCTTCTTCCTTCACATCATCCTCTTCAATAACATCATCATCGTCATCATTATCATCTGCATCTTCTAAGCTACTCGTATAATCAATATCTTCTGTGTCATCTATTGTTTCAATGACAGGTTCTCTTTTTGGTCTACCAGGTTTCCTTTTCGGTTTTGATTGTTCATCATTTGTGCTCCTTGATGGTCTACCTGGTTTTTTTTTCGATTTTGAGCCAGGTTTAGGACCGGGTTTTTTTCTTTGTCTTTTAGTAACTGTGGCGTTTACTTCAGAGTCATCAATCAAATGCTTTAAAGAATTTTCACTTTCAATTTCAATTTCTGGCTCAGGAGTTTTAGGTTTACCCCAACTGCCATATTCTAAAAATTCTTCAACTGGAACTTCTTTCACTTTTAAATAGGCTTCTGTTATTCTTTTCTTACGACCACCACGAGATGTAGATTGGTCACCAACAGATAATAAATAATCATTAACAATTTGCTCATTGAGAGGTTTTAAATTTGCCAATTTTGTCCATGAGTATTGATCATCATAATAGAATTTAACAACAATTGAATCACAATCAGGAGAAAGATAATTTGATACTAATTTCTCAAACTTCTTTGGCGATGACAATTTAGTAGGAATCTTTTCCCTAGGCACAATAATTGCAGGCCAATCAGGAAAACCTTTGATTTTCGCAAGTACTAATTGATTTGGTTGATACATTGGCTTCTCCAAATATAAAAAAAGTGTTACATATACATTCAATGTTAACATGTTTTCGTTCTTCGCTGATATACAAATTCGAATAATCAGCGCGTTAGACTATAAAAATATTACGTAAGATAAAAATGCTACTAGAGTGTGCCATTGAATTGGTTTCATAATTATGTTAGTTCGTGTTCCTTGAAAAACATAACTTGGTCAGAAAGTGCCTTTTCTGCAGCATATTTGATTTGTGGAATAGACAAGTCACCTCTGACAGCAAAACCATGAGTGGTTTTAGCATATAAGTCAAATTCGTAATCTACACCAATTTCTTGAAGAATTTCTTCAGATTTGTATCTTAATTCTTTGGTAAAAATTTCGTCTGTTTCAGCACATGATAATATTAAAGGTTTGGTGATTGCTTTTAATTCCTCTTCAGAGACAAAAGATGGATGAGCAAATGCACCAACATCGATGGAAACAACATTTGAATCATTTAAATAGTGTGATAAATATTTTGCGCCAAAACAATAACCAACACCAGTAAGATATTTAACTGAAGTATGGGTTTTCTTGAAAGTTTCCATCCAAGTTTTGGTTAACTGAATGGTCTTTTCAGGTGGATGATTTCCAAACCAACCATAGATATCTGATGAGGTTGCTGGATCAAATGGATCATTATCAAGGAGATCAATAACAATAACGGGATAACCTAATTGGGAAGCAAATGTATCTGCAACCAATTGCGTGTTTAGAAGATGAATACCATAGATATCTGGGAAGATTAAATGGTACTTCTCAGAGTGTGTTGAATAGTTTTCAGTGACATAACATCTAAGAGCGTCAATTGATTCGTAATGACCCTTAGGAGTACCAGAGTGAAGACAGAGTTTCGCACAACAAGTGGATGGGGGGTTAGATGCCATATTTGTCGGTAAAAGTTACAAACTCAAGAAGAAAGAAACGATAGCTAACTAATTTGCACCTGCAGATTAAAGTTAAAATGTGAAGTACGACAGTGCCAAAAACCTCTCGCTTTGCGACGAGCGACGTATTCATCATGTAAATGACATACTGTTACAACTAATGATTGCAGTAGATTAATCTGCAAAAAGTTGGTTTAATTTGAATGTGAATAGTGAAATCAATCACAATGTTAAAAAATTACACATCTAAAACCCTTTTCTTTGGTTCAGACATTCACATCCACATCCACTAGGACATTCATCCATTTGGTTTTCTTCCCACCATTCAATTGCACAAACATCATGCATTATATGATTACAGTTTGTGCAAACAGAAAGTCTTTTTGTAACCTTTAATTGACAATAATTACATTTATTCTTATCATGTGTTTTGTTCCATTTAATCTTTGGAGTATCTAACTGTTCAATTTGTAAACCTTCACACCAGCCGATTTTTCCACAATGTTCCTGAAAATCCGATACACTTTTATTGGATCCTTTTAGTGAGTTGGAGTTATAGTTGAACTTTAATATTTTCAACCTATTTGCTGGTAATCCCCAACAAAAAAGAATTGATGCGTATTCAGATCTGTATTTTCTTAAATCATTTGGATCAACAAATCCTTCGATATTAACGCAATACCGGTCCTCATATAAATCAAGTTCTGTGACATTCTTCATTTCAAGTTTAATATTTGGTTTTTCTTCAGTAAAGCCCTTCTCGTCGTTGTTTACAGCTGCTAAATTCAAGCCTTTAGAGAACTGATGATTGAAAATGTTTCCAGATGATGTTGAAAATGTCCTAGTCATGTGTAAGTTCATTTGTTGCGTTGACGCAATTGAAGGATTATGAGATAATAAATCAATACCATTGATATTTGAATAATCAATGTTACTAATAATTGGGTACTCAATCCCGTTATTCCCCTGATGTTTTATACCACGTCTATTATTGGTTGGTATCATATTAACATTTACATTCATATCTGTACCTGCAGGTGATGAACTCTTGAAACTTTTACTATCAAACTCATATGAAGACAGAGTGCTAACTGATGGCATACGAAATTGTGACAAATTTACTGGACTTGAAACAGCATTGTAACTATACACACTTCTTGAATATTTCCTATTAAATGAAACAGTACTAGGATTATGGATTGCTAAAGGCGAAGACTTATTAAATGTACCAACAATGCTTTTCATAGTCGACCCATTACGTTGATTTAAGAATGCACTTGATTTTTTTCTTAAAATTGATTTTTTCAATTCAGTTTGTGCATGCTTTGCATGATATAGTGTATTAATTGGCACATTATGTTCATCTTTTATTTCAACATTTTCATATAGTATACACGAGAGCATTGCTAACATTTGAACATCATTAATTTTTTTGAAATATTTAAATAATTGCTTAACTAGCCAAATTCCACCAAACGGGTGAAACCCCCAATAAAATCTATAATTGTTTAGTAATTCAAAATTATTTGCATCTTTGCCAAACTTCTGTAGTAATTCCGTTGTAACTCCCTCATCAACAATAACATCTTTCATAAGGATAACTGACAAAATTTTCCAGCAGTTTGCAATCGTTTTATACCCATATTTTTCAGCAATTAATGAATTATGTTGAGCTAAGATGTGTGGTGCATCACCCAGAACTCTATATTCATAAGCCAACTCCATTTTAACTGGTATCAAATGTCTGAAATCATATACTTTTATAACGTTTTTAGAAGGATGTGTTTTAGATGTATTTGTTATTGATCTATCAGAAATGGGATTACTTTTAGCTTTTGATGAATATTGTCTTGAATCAATATTAACATTTCTTAACAAGTCAGGAACTTTTGTTCTATATAATCTACCTTGAAAGACATCAAAATCATTTGATAAACTGTCATTAGAAGAATCTGAATCTGTATCACTTCCATTCAAATTATTTGTATCATATTTTTCACTTCCCAATTGCATCCCATCTTGCGCATGTTTTCTTTTGAGATTTCTAACCAAACTGAATCCTTGTTGTCCGAATTTTATTAAATGCTGATCACTTTGTGTCTCTTTAGAAATAAAAAAACAAACCAAGTGTCCACTTGCCGTCCATATAGCACCGCATCCCTTAGAAACTGGCGTACTATCAAATGCTCCCTTCTTTTTGGTAATGTCTTGAATGCCATTATTGTAACCGTCGTCGTCGTCATCGTCGTCATCATCATCATCGTCGTCGTCGTCGTCTTTATCATCGCTTGCCAACTTAGCACCTTCTTCAGAATCTGTAGCATTTGGACTAATCGACGCAAGATCATCGTTATCATTGATTTCTTTATAATCCAAACCATAAGAATCAAGAGACTCTTCAAGTTCAAAGTCTAAATCAACCTTTTCACCTAACAAGTATCTCAAACATGGCTCTAAACAAAACCTTTTATGTGAGCAATAAGCAGAACTTATTTCTTGTAAATTCTTCAAAATTTCTTGCTTTTTATCATTTTTCAATTCATGTGTATCTTCAATCTTAAATTTTGCAACTGCAGTCTCTGATGGATATCCTTTTGGAAAGTTAAATTCAACTCTTATAAAAATTAATTCATCCTTACTTTCTGATGACCAGGGTCCATTTAAAGATAAAACCAATACACCCGTGGAGACCGATATCCTTTCAAATCTTAATTTCGGAAATTTATGACCAACATTACTAAACTCTTCGCCCAGATTAAGTGGTTGACTACTATTATCCCCATAACTTGCGCTATTAGGATCATTGTCAATATGTTGAAACGCAGATTGTCCTATCTTAATACCCGAAATCCAGTTCAGATGATTGAATTCACTGTTAGTATTCTTCGAATTCTCTGAATATGACGAACCTTGATAACCTTTATGTTCATGTCGTATAATCAACTTATTGTCATTTGTCACTTGAGGTTCAGGACGATATGACCTATAATCAAAATCTGTTAACTTTTGGCCTTGTTTCAATAATTGATTTCTTTTAAAACCCACACTTTTATAAATGGCATCATTCAAAGGCCATAATCTTAAATCTCTATCTGATGCCCATGTAACTAATTGATATTCACGATCATCAATTGCTGTGTTAGGAGTATGCCTTGATCTCCAAACAAAATCTTTCAATGGTTCCGTATGTCCCTTAAAAACATAAGATGGATTCAATCCTTCTTCCCCAATTTTGCCTTTGTAATCAACCATATATATTGAGTTATTACCGCCCCTCAGTGGCATAATACCACAAACATGATCACCGAATGGAACATGTCTTGTCTTGGAAACTGGAAAATCTGTTCTAATAGTATAAACTGGTTTTTCATATTCTTTATCAAATGACCAAAACTTCACTGACATATCATTAGATGATGAAATTAACTCATACCTATTTTCTCTACTCCAATCTAAACCGTTGATTTTGGCATCATGTGCTTCTATACTCTTCATTGGAATTGCACCTTTTCTTATATCCCAAATTTGGATTTTACTATTATGAGAAGATGCAATAATATTTGGGTCTTGATAGTTCCATTTCACTTGTGATGCCGCTGCTCTCCAGTCAGCCCATTGATATACTGGTTCCTTTGGACAACGTAAGTCCCAAGCTAAAACAAATGAATCAACTGAACACGTTGCTAACATTTCCGGGTTTTGTGGATGAAAATGGATATCTGTAATAGCTCTTATATGTGAATGTAAAACATATTCTATTGCATCCGTTGATGATTTTGCTAAATTCCAAACCATGGCTTTCTGGTTTGACGTTGAAACAACCCATGATGGTTTTGAAACATGTGGTGACCATTGGACATCTGCAACTTCCCATGAAGTTTCATGATGTAGCCATCTTGGGGCAGCAAAGGGATCATCTAAGTCAACAATTAATAATCCTTTTCGTCCTGCAAGAACTGCATCTCTACCCCAAGGTGCAATTGACATAATGGATAAATAATTACTGTCCACTCTAAGTGACAATGGATTCCCAAATGTGATTGAATCATATGGAGATGTCACTTTGGACATATTATCTTATATTTCTCTATTCTTATCTATCCACAGTTTGCTAGCAAGAAAAAACATGTTATAAGGAATTTGTTAGTCAAATTCGCAACATGTAAATTTCAGAATGTTGATCTTTTTTTTTTTAGTTGCAGAATGTATCTTTTTATCCAAAAATTGCCGTTACAATTTTTAGCTATGATGAAAAGACCAGCTAGAGTACAACTGGATCCTGAATTAGTTAAAGAAAACAGCAAACCTGCACAATCTGGTCAGGTATTTAATATTTGGTATAATAAATGGTGTGGAGGAGAGAACAACGGACGAAAAGGTTTAGTGCATGCTAAACACATATGTGATGTCAGAAGAGACAGTGGATACACTAAAGCAGATAAATATATTAAACCCGGAGAAATAAATAAATCCAATTTTTTTTGTTTATATTTTGCAAGAGGTTATTGTTGTAACGGAAAAAAATGTGATTATTTGCATCGAATACCGACAGATCTTGATATCTTTCCAATGACTGTTGATTGTTTTGGAAGAGAAAAATTTGTGGACTATAGAGATGATATGTCTGGTATTGGTTCGTTTGGTAAAGTGAATAAAACATTATATATTAATAGAATTGCGGATATGCAAAATAATGTAGAGATGAGGTTATCAAAATGTTTTGGTTCATTTGGAGATATATCATATGTTAAAGTGTTATCTGATAAAAATGCAGGATTTGTTTCTTTTAAACTTGAAAGTCAGGCACAGTTTGCCAAAGAAGCAATGTATGGGCAAAGTTTAACACCCGGAAATACTTCAGAAGCATTAGATATACGTTGGGCAAACGCAGATCCCAAATACCATGCACGTAAAAGATTGAGAGAGGAAGAAAACGAAATGTCAATGGAAACAGCAAGAAAATTATTACAAATACTTAAAGAGCAAAATTCTAATAAAATACAGAAATTAGAGAATCATGAAAAGGAACAGTTGCAGCATGAAAACACAGAAGAAACAAACAATAAAATCATAGAAGGGAGTTTTAATGAAGGAATTCAAATTGATCTATTAAAAAAGTTAGCATCAAAAAGGTCAAAATCCAAGAGTAATGGAGATAATTGCCGCCCCCTTACTGGATATTCAAGTAGTGAAAACGAAAATGAAGATGAAGATGAAGATGAAGAAGGTAATTGAAAAATTACTTCTTTTCAATTGTACAAGTTTATAAAATTTATTTAGCATACTTAACTTTCAATATTTTTGTAATCTTCAAGTTTTGTGCTTGCGTTATGAAATAAATCATTGGGGCATCTACTAATAGCACTTTTCATTATAATTCTTTTGAGATCAAGTAAAACTTCTTGATCAGTTTCGGCATTCCAGAAAGTAATTGCCATACCATTTTTACCAGCTCTACCAGTTCTACCAATCCTATGAACATATTCAGAAATAGATCTTGTCATGTGATAGTTGACAACTAATGAAATGTTTGGAATATCAATACCTCTTGCTGCAACGTCAGTTGCAATTAAAATATCAGATTCACCAGATCTTATAGATTGAATGGCTTCTTCTCTTTGTATTTGTGATTTGCCACCATGAATAACCGTAGGGTTAAAATTCCATTTACTCAGTTGCTCATATAACATATCGCATGATTTTTGGAAATTAACAAATATCACAATTGGTGGATTGAATTTACGTAAAATGTTTCTCAAAATGCTGATCCTCTTGTCATCATCATTTGAGACTTGAATGGCATCTTGAATGACTGTTTCAACTGCATCGTTAACGTTACCAACAGTAACAGAAATAGGGTTCACTAAATATTTGGAAATCATTTTCATTATAGCGGGAGGCATAGTTGCAGTGAACATTAATGTAGTTCTTTTAGGATTTTCAGGAGTTTTCGTAAATGCATTTTTGGATCCATCTGGTAAGTGTTCAATTAAGTTTTGTACTTGTTTTTCGAATCCCATATCAATCATTCTATCTGCCTCATCAGCCACTAAAAAGAAACACCTATTTAGTTCGACAAGCTTTTTTTCTAAAACATCAAGCAATCTACCAGGTGTTCCCACTAGTATTTCCACGCCCTTTTCAAGTTTTTCAATATTTTCATCATAGGAATGACCACCGACAATTGATGCAATGCTAAAATGTAATTTATTCATGAATTTTTGACATTCAGTTTCTATTTGTTGAGCCAACTCTCTGGTTGGGACTATAATCAACACATATGGACTCTCAAAAGGCCGTACAGGTGGTAAGTTCATAACATATGCAATGGCTGGAATTAAAAATGCCAATGTTTTACCAGATCCAGTTTCTGCAATGCCCAAAACATCGTTTCCATTTAAAGCCAATGGGATAGTGGCCCTTTGAATAGGAGTTGGATCATTGTATTTCAAGTGCTCTAAATTATCAACAACTTGTTTGGGAATTTCACTTTCTGTCCAGGATCTCAATATGTTGTTGGAGTTCGATCCTTTGATTGAAATGTTAAAGTCTTCTTTTAAAATTCTCCAATCTCTACTGTTCATTTTACTTAAGGGTTTTTTTGACCAATGCACTCCATTGAAATCCATATTTGGGGTTTTACGTTTTTTTCTTGTTGGTAAATCCAACGAATAATTGTTCACTTTTTGTTTGGTTAAAAGTAATGTTTCGACTTTATCTGATGTATCTTCTGATTCGTTCCATTCAAATTTATATTTCCCCCCATTACTACTTTGATTGTGAACTTGACTTAAATTTCCACCTTCATTTGTATCTTTATTTTCATCTTTCTTATCGTCTTCCATGTATGATTGTATAACAGGTTTTTTTTCAATAAGTGATTTTTTTTCTTCTAGTTCAACATGTTGATCACTTCTCAATTTCTGTCTTTGTGAATTAGTTAAAAACTTTGCTTTGAATACAGATGGCTTGTGTAATTTTCCCACACCTTGGTGCTTTCTCTTTAACGCCAGTAATTCTTCTAAACTTGGGGGTCTTGTATTTGCAGACATTGAAGTTTTTTGATAGAAAAATATTATATTGATTGTGCATAGTGTTAGAAAAAGCGACTAAAAAATAAGAAAATCATCACTTACAAATCATTTCAATGCCATTTGAACTAACGGCAGAGGGTTGTACATGCGATCATATTGGTTTATTGCCATATAATCATAGTCATTTCACTTGCTCAAATAAGAGAAAAATAGGTTAGCATAATACCCGAAAGAAAAATCCGAGAGATGGTACATTGGAAGAACCACATGTTCCGAGAATCTGATAAATTCAAGTTTTATCGACATACAGCAATACTTTTCAAATACATAAGCGTGCTCCACATTTCACTGATGCAGTTATCTACAAATGAAACTGTGTGAAAGCTTTTTTTTAATTTTTAACGATTTCATTAAGTTGGTTTTATACAGATTCTTATATTTACAAAAATTAACGACGTTGCTTTCTATTACTGTGAAATTGCTTAACTTGGCGAATAGATTCCGCAGATGCTCTATCAACAGAATCATGCAATGCTAAGATTTCACCCTTATCTGGTGTTTCTTTTGGGAGTTTCATGTTAATGACCTTTTCAATTCTTAAAATTAGTTCCAAATCATACTGCGTAACTAAGGAAACTGATTTACCAGATCTACCAGCTCTTGCAGTTCTACCGACACGATGAATATACGCCTTTGAATCAGTTGGTATATCATAGTTGATAACCAGATCAACGGAAGGGATATCTAAACCTCTTGCTGCAACATCAGTTGCAACTAGAATATTTTTATCTCCAGACTTAAATTTATTCAATGCTCCTAATCTTTGGGCTTGTGTTAATTGTCCATGAAGAGGAATTGCCGAAAATCCAAGGATTCTTCCAAGTAATGATATATTTTGAGCATGTGCACAAGTTCTTGTAAATATAATAATAGATTTTCCAACATTTTCATTCAACAGATGGACAAGGTAAGTATTTTTGAATCCATCTGGAACAACCATTAATGTTTGAATTAATGTTTCAACTGTTGAATATTTACTGTTAACAGCGACTTTAACAGGATTATGTAATGAAGCTCTTTGTAATTTATCAATTTTTGAAGTTAAAGTGGCAGAGAATAAATAAGTTGTTCTCTTTCTTGGAATGATTTGTAGAATTTTATCAAGAACAGGACCAAATTCTAATTCTAATAATCTATCAGCTTCATCTAAAATTAAAAACTTCAAAGCTCTAAGAGAAAAACCTTTGGTATTTTCCAAGTGGTCCATTAATCTACCAGGAGTTGCAACAATGACATGTGGTTTGCGCATCAAATCTCTTGCCTGTTCCATCATATCCATACCACCAACAATAGTACAACATCTAAGGCCCATATTTGAACCTAAAGCATCAAAAGTTTCTCTAATTTGAAATGCTAATTCTCTTGTGGGTGCTAAAACACAGGCGAAATAAGGTGTTTGTGCGTCCCATAAGGCTTGTAATATTGGTATAGCAAATGCAGCAGTTTTACCTGAACCTGTTTGTGCAATACCAATAATATCTCTACCTTCCAATGCAGGTCCCAATGATTGTGCTTGAATTGGGGTTGGTTTATCAAATTTAAGTTGATCAAGTGCTTCTAAAATATCGTCTTTTAATCCGAATTCCTTGAATGACTTTTTTAAATTTTTTTCTTCTTGTTCAGTTGTTTCATGTGATTCATTTTCTTTAGATTGTTCTTCATTTTCAGATTCATCACCAGATTCAGGTTTTAAAACATGTTTTTCTTCTTTGTTTTTATTATTTGCGGCCAATTTTTTCTTTAAATCATTAATATACTTATTATTAATTTTTTTCTGAGATTTACTTATTCTTCCTGACATTCTAATAATCTTTATGTATCAAACAAAGTTTATGAAAAAGGATAGCATAAGAATATTGTTTTTCATATTAGGAAAAGTGAAATATTTTTTTAAATGAGAAAATTTTTTTTTGATTTTTTTTATCTAGAATTTTTCAGTTGATTCTCTATTCCTTAAGACTTTATTTTGAGCTTGTTTGTTAAGAATAGAACAACCATGGCAAGAAGAAGGGTACGTAGCAAAATATAATGACTTTGAAGTATCACACAAAGCAAAAATACTAACATTAGTCCCGATTACTTTTATTATATTATAGCAAAAGAAGAGAACTCATGTTAAGAAATCAGAAGCAGAATTAAAAGGCATTCCAGTATCAATGGTTATCCATTTAGGTACTGCACTAGAAAACCATACTTTAACTCAACTTGTAAAAGATACAAGAAATATGATGCAACCACATACAGCAATTCGTTTACGTGAAAGAAAATCCAATAAACTTAAAGATTTTGTTGTTATGGCAGGTCCATTAGGTATTACCTATTTGATGTTATTCAGTCAAAATGAAAAGACAGGATCCACACATTTAAGATTAACAAGTATGCCAAGAGGTCCAACTATCAGTTTCAAAATTTTAGAATATTCACTTTGTAAAGATATTAGTCGTATACAGAAAAATCCAAAATCTATAAGTGCTTCATCACCAGAATTTCTAAGTCCACCATTACTTGTTATGAGTGGATTTACCAATCCAAAAGATGCATCACCTGAAGAAAAGCTTGTTATTACATTATTTCAAAATATGTTCCCACCAATTTCTCCAATGAACACAAAAGTTGGTACAATTAAACGTGTATTATTATTAAATAAGGATAAAGAGACTGGTGTTATTGAATTAAGACACTATGTTATTGAGACTAAATTAGTAGATGTGTCTAGAAATGTTAAAAAATTAATTAATATCAAATCTCATTTGAACAAAAAGCTACCGAATTTATCAAAGACAAAAGATGTTGCAGATATCATTTTAGATCCATACGCTCAAGCAGGGTTTACATCTGATTCTGAAGTTGAAGATGATTCAATTGTTGAAATTAAGGAAGACAATGATGCCATTTCAACTAGACCAATTGCTGTCACTAATCCTGAAAATCCTGATGAAGAAGTTGAGCAGCCAGAGGCACAAACAGTTAAAAGAAAGAAGGCCGTCAAATTAGTGGAGATTGGTCCTAGAATGAAGCTTGGTTTAGTTAAAATCGAAGACGGTGTATGTGGTGGTAAAGTACTTTATCACGCACAATTTAAGAAGACCAAGGCTGAAATGAATAAGCTAGAACAAAGACATGCAATTAGAAAGAAGGAAAAAGAATTGAGAAAGAAAGAACAAGCTGCCAATGTTGCAAAGAAAAATGAGAAAAAATTATTGAAGAAACAAAGAAGAGAAGAAAGAAAGAAAGCCGGTGAAGAAGTTAGCGATGACAGCTCTGGCGAATCTTCAGAAGAGGATGTTGAAATGGAAGATTATTCAGACATCGATGATATTAATTCAGATACTGAGATAAAAGATGATAAATTATTTGATGAGGAAGAATAAATTCAGAGAAGTTCAATATTTCTACATTACATCCATAATACATGTATACATTTCTTTTTCGTTTTCAAATGCTGCCTGTATATTTTTGTAGCAATATCATGAAGAATGAGTTAGATTATAAATCAGCTTAAATCATTATTAATCGCTATCTAAGATAAAGTTAATAATAAATTATAAGCAATAAATAGTAATATAAATAAAAAAATTCAATATAAAAAACAAGACAGGAAATCATTTAACAATAGACACAAAAACTGGAGAAAAACGAAGTAATAATGAAATTATTTGAATCTCAAATTATATGAATTCGTTGGTCTGAACCCTAGTATTTTTACGTTCAGATGTAGTCCAGTTATCAATATCAAAAACTGTAAAATTTTCGATACTCCAACCATCACCTTTAGATATGACAGCATTTGATAAAAACCACTTATTCTCTTTTTTATGTTTCTTCCAACCTTTTTCAGTTAAAATACTAAAACAAATATCTCTTTCTTCACTTGACTTACCATAGTAATAACCATAAAATAGGAAATCAAATTCAAGAGGTGATACAGCTGCTTTCAAATCTTTTGATATGCAAATTTTATTCCATGCTTCAGCTAAATGAACTCCTCTTAAACTTGTGGGATATGAGCTGTTTGGTGTACGACTAATGGATTGGAATGGATTATATGAATTATGCATTAAATCTTTACTTGAACAAACAGAAAAAATGAATGATTGAATACCAGGTGGTAAAAATCGAAATCCTTCAGAAGATGATGCCAATTCTTGAGATTTAGTGAAACCAACTGATTGTGGTTCACTAAGACTATTATTGAGATTTGTTAATAAAGGTTTCACTTCATAAGTATTAACTGACACATTCATACCCTCAGTTGCTGCTGCAATTGCAGATGATGATACTTCTGATGCAGCAGGTGCACAGGCCTGAAAAGAGTTTGAATTTGAAATTGGAGTTGGTGTACCTGATGAAGTGTTTGCATCCTTTGGTTTTTGCTTTTTCAAAGCGTCTAAAACGCTTGCAGCATTTAGTGCATTTGTATTTATCAGTGATGAATTAGGCGACTGTGTTGTAACTGCAGATGTAATTATTGATGCATCATTATTAACTGTTGTAATAGAAGGTGCAGATGTAGGTGATTTTTGTGTAGCTGCTTCTATTGAATGTATTTGATTTGATATATTGACTGAAGAAGAAGAAGTATCTTTCTTTTTAACAACACTAGACCATGTCATTTCAGACGCTAATGCGGGCACCGGAGCTGGCTTTAGAGTTGTGACAGTTGCTTGATTATTTGAAGTACCAATTGCCTGTATCACAGGAGGTTTTTCATGTGTTACATTATTATTATTAGATATTATTCCAGTTGGAACCGCATTAGTTGGAACAGTATTAATTGGAGCAAATTTGATAGGAGTAGAGTTTGATCTAGATGTTGAATTAGAACACGATGTAGATTGTATAGAATGTGGTTTTGTTGTAACTTTGGGTATTGGGGATGATTCCTCAATATCATTATTAGTATTATCTTCAGGAAGAACGTGTATGTCATTTATTAAAGTTTGGTCTGCTTCTAGATCCAACTCATCATAAATTGTATCATCAAACATAAAGTCGGGATTTCTATTTTCATCAAGGTAATACGTTATATCATCACTTAATTCCATGACTTCATCAATAGACAAGACTTCATTTTGTAAGAGTCGTAACACAATCTCTAGCTTTTCAGTATGCCATTGATGAGATGCTAATAATTCTTCAAGTTCTTTCTTTTGACTTTCATTTTGGATATTCTTTTTACCTTTTTTGGAAGGCTGTAATCTTTCAATTTCAGCCTCCACACTTTCGGTTTGCTGCTGTAGAGCATCTAAAGATTGTCTCACAAATTCAATTGCTTCATTATCAATTTCAGGTTGGTCAGCAGTTGCCAAACTCTGGTCAGAATATGCCTTAGTTTTACTCCCCTTTTCAACAATTTTATATTTTTCCATAGCAACTTCAACTAAACGACGATGCTCAAGCAATTGATCTTTATCTTTAATTTCATTTGCAGCTTGCCAATTTTTCACTTGTTCTCTAAATCGTTGTAATTTCTTAATTTCTTTCTTTAGATCGTTCTCAAGTTTCTCCTTTTGTGACGAACTCGTAGCAGATTCATGCCTTTCATATAATGTATCAAAAATTTCTAAACCTTCGATAATTTTTTTGAACACCTTGTCCATCTCCCTGTATAAAAAAAGTTAATTAAATAGAAGCGATAAATGTTAGTATTCAATGTTCTATTATCGTTAAGTCCATTGCATCGATTAAAAAAAAATCTTTGTGAACTCTTAAAGATCCATTTCAAAAATTGAATCATCAAAATGTCAAGTATATACATACTGCTGCAGTTTTCTCTGTCCGGACATGATGTCACGCTTATATATTGTATTGTGTAAAAGTTAAGTAGTACTTTTATGGAAGTCCAATTCGTTCTTATTTACAATGAAGTGAAATTGTTCACTTCATCATGTTTCATTTTCACAGAACCTCAAATTTTTCTTGGGTCGCGACATAAGTTTTGTTGTGTTTGTAACATGTTTTTTTACTAAAGAATATACAAGTGAAATTATATGGTTATACGATGTTGTTTGAGTAGCATGCACTCGATCGGGGCCGAGGCCAAACTAGATGGTGGCGATGGAAGCGCATATTGCAGAAAAAGACCAGAAACAGTGACGACATAGCACGTTTGATCGACCAGACCTACTATGCATCGTTCGGGAACAGGTAATCTGATACATGCAAAGTCTCTTTGTAGCTGTATGATTGAATTTATTGCACTAGGCAAGTATTTTTGTGAAGATGTCCAAAGGTATGATGTTAATTGTTTGGTTTTGTGCAGTGTAGAGTTTCTTTGGTTTGAACCTTTTTTACCAGTCAACGTGATGTTATCTACTGAATTCATTAGTCTTTGCATTTCTTCTGTTTCATCACTTGTCAATTCAGAGGTATGTGGTAGTTCACGTAATACTGATTCATCCGGAAGCAAAGTTTGACTGTCTGATTCTGAGGAAATAGAAGATGGTGTAGGAATCTGTCCAATTTCAGCAATTTGTTGGGGGATTTTGAAAAAATGTATGGTTCCATTTAAAGATGCACAAGCAAGAATTGTATAATCTGAATTGAATACTAATGATGTTATTTTGGCGGGTAATGAACCTCTTCGAAACTCGCAGACTTTTTTACTTGTTTTTGTATTAAAAATTCTAATAATTGTACCTTTAACTGATGCAGAAGCAAGCAAAGCTCCATTTTGTGATATTACTAGTGTCTCAACAGAGGTTTTATGGCAATTTATTATTGATATTGGAGTCATTTTCAATGTATCAAATATGACAACATTGCTATTTTGGTATTTTTCATTGATTTTGATGTGATTGTTGGTATTTGCAATGTTGGTGTTATCTTCACTGTCATCCTCATCATCCACACTCTCCTCTTCATCATCAGCATTATTAGGATGTATTTGCTGAAATGCTAAAATAGAAACGTCAAAAGAAGATAAATCACAAGATAGTTTTTTTGAATTAAATTTGGATTGTGTGCTATTAATGGGTATCTTTATTTGATGCAGTAGTTTCATGCATGACACATCATAGATTAAAATTTTATCAGTTAAAACAACGACCATTCGCTTTCTATTCATTTTAACATCAATGATTTCTGACGGGTATGATAATTCACAGATGGTTGAATTCTTTTTAATGTTGACAATTTTCAAACTCTTGTTTAGTTGTGACGGATCTACAATTGCCACCAAGGAAGTGGAGAACAACATCTCCACTACAGAGGCAGCACTTTCGGTGTTTTTGTAGTTTTCATCAAACGGGTCACAGTTGAACACGGCCAGTTGCTTTTCAGTTGACACAGCTACACATGTGGTGTCCTGATTGAAGGATAGGACGTTAAAAGGCATCCAAATGAAGGCTGTATGGATTGAGTTCCAAGGGCAAAAACCTCCCGGCCAACTCAGCACTGTGCTGAACCCAGACCAGAAAGAGAACAAGCTGTCTTCTGTTATTCCCGCCCGCACGCTGACATCATTTTTATTTTTCTCTCGTTAGCGTTTTTCCCTTTTTCCGTTCTTCTGTTTTTCCTGCGATTATAAAAAGTGGGAAATGCCACTCCGTTTTTTTCCAAGCTCTCAGGCCCAGGTTTCTTTCTTTCCTTTGCTAAAGAAATATACAAAGAGTAGATACAATGCCTTCTGAAAAACACTGGAAATACACCCAAGACATTGTGAGAACATCCATCAACGGCCTTTGCCTTGCAAACCCCCATTTGAAATACATTGAGTCCGAAAGGGTGGTTTACAACTCCAATACCCCACAAAACGCTAAAGTGGCAATTTTGTCCGGAGGTGGTTCAGGACATGAACCTTTACATGCCGGATTTGTTGGCGATGGATTATTAGATGTTGCTGTTTGTGGTTCCATCTTTGCATCTCCTTCTGTTAAGCAAATCATCTCTGGTATTCACTCAAAGCCTTCTGACAAAGGTACAATTGTGGTCATCAAGAATTATACTGGTGATATTTTGCATTTTGGTTTAGCTTCTGAAAGGGCTAAAGCTCAAGGTTTGAATGTTGAACTGTTAATTGTTCAAGATGATGTCTCTGTTGGTAAAACTAAAAATGGTAGTGTTGGTAGAAGAGGTTTAGCTGGTACCGCTCTAGTCCATAAAATTGTAGGCGCAAAGGCGTCAATGGATGATTGTAAAGCATCACTAGAAGAAGTTTATCAACTTGGACAAAATGTCATTGATAACTTGGTTACAATTGGTGCCTCATTAGACCGTGTTTCCATTCCAAATAATCATGCTGATGAACACAAGAAGGATGATGACGAAGATGAGAAAGAGTTGGATTTCTTAGGCGCGGATGAAGTTGAAATCGGTATGGGTATTCACAATGAGCATGGAATCAAAAGATTAGACCCAATTCCTTCAGTCGACGAATTGGCAGAATTATTATTGAAGTATTTATTGGATCCTAATGACGAAGAAAGACATTATGTTCAATTTGACAAAGACGATGATGTTGTTTTATTAGTTAACAATTTGGGTGCTACCTCTAATTTAGAATTATATGCAATACAATCAATTGTCAATGACAAGTTAAATTCAATTTATAACATTAAGCCAGTCAGAATCTATACTGGTAGTTTTACCACATCATTAGACGGTCCAGGTGTTTCAATTACTTTATTGAATGTTACTAAGGCAGGAGGTGATGAAGTTTTGAAATGTTTAGATGCTCCTACGACTGCGATGGGATGGAATTGTACAGCCTCAGCATCAACCTGGTCAGAATTAGGCTCTCATATCATTACTGAGCCACCATTCGTAAGCAAAGTTCATTCAAATGTTAAATCAAATCCTTCAACTGTTGAAAAAATCTTAGTTCACGGTTGTGAAGCGGTTATTAAAGTTGAACCACAGGTTACTCATTATGATACAGTTGCAGGTGATGGTGATTGTGGTGAAACTTTAGTTGCGGGTGCAAATGCAATTTTGGGTGCGTTAAAGGATAAATCTCTAGAATTAGAGGACGCTGTTAAATGTTTAGATCAACTAGATGATTTAGTAGAAACCGCAATGGGTGGTACATCTGGTGGTTTATATTCAATTTTCATTTCTGCAATGGTTACTTACTTACAAAAGCAAGAAGAATCAAAGGGATCATTTGAAGTTGATACCTCTGTTTTTGCTAAAACTGTAGAGGCAGGTCTCAAAGGTTTGAAGAAGTATACTCGTGCACGTAGTGGTGATAGAACATTAATGGATGCGTTAATTCCATTTGTTGAAGCTTTTGTTTCTACTAATAATATCGATAAGGCTGCAGAAGCTGCACATGAAGGTGCTGAAAGTACAAGAAAATTGGCTGCTAAATTTGGTAGAGCTTCATATGTTGGTGAAGACGAGTTCCGTAAATTCGACAAGGAAGGTGGATTACCCGATCCTGGTGCAATTGGGCTTGCTGCTTTAATTAAAGGTTTCGTTGAAGGTTATCATCAAGCTTAAAATTTGGTTGTTTTTTTTTCCCCTGTTTTGTAACGAATTTCTAATGTCTTTTACTTGTGTCATGAAATGTTTCTAAATATGCTCCTACAAGTTATCATACTATCATCAGCACCATTCGATAAAGTCTATGGGAAACGTTTGTATATAGAAGGTTTTCCTAAATAATACTGTTACAATTCGTACATTTTTTATGCGATTGCCACTCCTCACAACACTGATTTGAAATTTCAAAATGTACCAACATTTTTTTGTTGATCGTATGCAGCTTGTTCCTTCTATTATAATTGTTTTTTTTTCCTCCATACAGACTATACCAATGACATTTTATATAGATTCAGACCCATTTTTAGCATTAAGACCATTTCCTTCAAATCCGTCCAATTTGTTTATGGAGCATTGGCATGAAGTTGCATTTTTTGCAGTCTTTTATCATGCTGTTCTGAAATTGGCACCATCTGTTAATTCCAGAATTTTCGGAAAATTTTATGACGATATGGCTAAAACTGATAGAAAGACAAAGCTGAATTTTGACATTAGAATTGTCAGTATTGTTCAAGCTGTTCTATCAGTTGCATTTTGCATCCCAATGTTTAATCATCCAAAATTTTCTCAAGAATCAATTACTGGTACATATCCATTCGCCGGATTTGTTGCAGCATTTACAGTTGGATATTTTATTTGGGATTTAGTCTTCTGTTGTGTTTTCAATTTTGATCTTTATGGATTTGAATTTTTATTTCATGCATTTGGTGCCTTGATTGTCTTTTCATTGACATTTTTACCATTTTGCCAACCATTCCTTTGTTCCTTTTTAATTTATGAATTAAGTACACCATTTGTTCAATTTCATTATATGTTTACAAGATCACCAAAGGGTATGTGGTCACAAAAGTTAATTACACTTAATGGATTTTGTTTGCTTTTGGCATTTTTTTCTGTTAGAATTATTTGGGGGGTTTATGCTACAATTAAAAGTGTTATCCTTTGTTGGCCTGTTAGAAAGCAATATCCAATTTGGATTATCCCTACTGTTTATTTGCTCAATTTAGGATTCCAATTTTTAAATTTTATGTGGTTTTCAAAAATGATCAAAATGGCAACTAGATTGGCAACTGGTGGTAAGAAGAAGAATTAATCCAAGTGAGTAGTGGTGTTATATGGGCTGTGATGCGGTGTGATGTGATATGATTGATGATAAATTTTGAATATAATTGTTTATGTAAAACGGTAAATGTAAAACATAGTACAAAGTGTATAAAAAGCTATGTAAATATCGGTTACCAAATACTACACATGAGAAAAACTTCGCAGTTGAACATTAATAATTAATAATAGAGAAAAATAAAACAGACATGGTTTTTTTTTTTTTTTTTTCTTTTTTCTTGACAAACTTTTATCATTTCTTTTTAGATTTTGATAAATGTCCTATTTTTACAAGTAACACAATTATTATATAACATGTCCAAAGTCGGGGTTTTAACACTTGGTCCTGCAGGAGCAGGAAAATCTACATTTTGTAATTCCATGATGTCATACATGGAATCGATTGGACGTACAGCACATTTGGTTAATTTAGATCCAGCAGCTGATCCAACCGAGTTTTCGTTTAGTATTGATATTCGTGATTTGATTTCCATTAATGATGTCCAGGAAGAGTTAGGGTTGGGGCCAAATGGGGCATTAATTTATTGTTTTGAATTTTTATTAGATAATTTAGATTGGTTAGATGAACAAATTGGAGATTTTAATAATGATTATTTAATATTTGATTGCCCTGGACAAGTTGAATTATATTCACACGTGCCTATTGTTCCAATGCTAGTTCAACATTTACAACAACAATTAGGGTTTAGATTATGTTGCACATATCTTTTAGAAGCTCCATTTGTTATTGATAGAGGTAAATTTTTTTCCGGTGCACTAAGTGCAATGTCAACAATGATATTTCTCGAATTGCCACATATCAATGTTTTATCAAAAATTGATTTAATTAAAGATACAATTGGTAAACGAGAGCTTAAAAAATTTTTCAATCCAGATCCAAATTTATTGGAAGAATTTAATGATGAAGATAAAGGAGATTATATTACAAGTAATTCCAAATTTAGGAAATTGAACATGGCAATTGCTCAATTAGTTGATGATTTTGGTATGGTTCAATTTCTACCGTTAGATTGTTCTGATAAAGATAGTAATAAAAGTGTTGAATTAATTTTAAGTCATATTGATGATATAACTCAATGGAATGAATCCCAAGAACCAAAGGAACCAAAGGATGAAATTGAAATACCTGACGATGACGATGAATGATGAATGATGAATGATAAGTAAACAACATCTATATTACACAACTTATAAATAATGTACAAAATAGGTAAACAAAGTAATAGAAAATCTATGATACACTTTTTTTTTTTTTTTTTTCTTCTTGTTAAGCTTTTTTCTTTTTTAGTGATGAAGGGTATAAGAAATCATAATATTTAACTAAACCAGGAATTAGTTGACAATCGCCTACAATGATTAAATCAAAATATTCAACATAATCTATAATATTTTGACTAGGTTCATCAATATTTATCCAGATAACATAACCTTTGTTAGCATGAACTATTTTTGCCATTTCTTTAACCAATCTTCGAACACCAGGAATTTTTAATGTTGTACCAGTAATAATCAAACAATCTGGTTTTGATTTTAAATCATTTTCTGTTATGTTACCAATAATTTCACCATCTGGATGGAATTCATTATATAAAACGATTCTTGGTCTTAAAATACCATTATTTTGAATTCTTTTACCAGCAATTTGTCTAACTATGTTTAATTCCTCACAAGAGGGACATGATTTAATTAGTTTATTTTGACCAAATTTATCATTTGAGAAATACTCTTCATTTAGCTCTGTAATGTAATTACATTTTGAACAGTTCAATAATTTGATGTTACCATGAAGTTGAACAGTTTTTGGAATTTTGGATTTGTTGAAGGTTAAAGGGATTTCTGTTTTCAAATTTGATAATTGAGTTTCTAAACAATCGATGTTTTGTGTATATAATCTCAATAATCTGTTTTGTTTAGCAATATCATTAATCATCAAGTGAAAAGGTGAAGGTTGTGAAATATTGGATAATCTATACAGTTTTTCAATCATTCTCTCGAATTTATCAATTGAATCAGGATCTCTAAATACATTATAATCGAATAAATTTTTACCAGAACCAGTTGATTTTGATTTTAAACCTTGAAATAATCCATTTGAAGATCTGAAATCGGGTATTCCCGAGTCAACGGAAATCCCCGCACCTGTTATAACAACCGTCTTTTTAGCAAATGTTAGAGCGTAGTGTAAGAAATATAAATCTTCTAAATGAATTTGATCATCTAGCGGTATTGTGAAGTTTAAACCATTGAGGTTTAGAACTGTACCATTCGGAGGTCTATTTTTTAACTTTGGTTTTCTGTTAAATTCATAATTTGGTAGTTCTATATTCAGTTTATGTTGACCCAGTATATAATTCAAAGTTTTCAATCGTAGTTTCAATGTGTCATTTTGCTGTATATTGTCATTGTCACCTTTTTCCTTCTTGATTTCCAACTCGCTGTCACTTTCTGATTCAATTTTAATCGGATTGTGGAAAGAGTTCAAACCGTGCTCGATTTTCACTTTGACACTGGCTGGGTACTCATGTTTGACTTTGTTCTTGGTGATTCTGCCAGTCATGAAGAGTAATTGGCAGACCGGAAAATCAGGTGTTGAAGGGAAAAAAGATCAGAACAGAGCAGAACAGAGCAGAGCAGAGCAGATATATACAAAAAGGGAAGTGTTATTAAGTGCGTCTCTTGTTCTCTACCATTGAGGAAAGTGAAAAGACTGAAAAAAAAACCAGCACTATCAAGAAAAACAAACAAGACGCGTCTTTACGTGTTTCACCAGTGTAGCCTAGGAGGGGGAGAAAGACATATAACGTAAGAGCTACTGAAGTGAATGGACCAGTCTGACTTGTTTTCTGACGAAAAGGAACGCTGTGTATTTGTGGATGTACGGGTGGTTGTGCACGTTCCGAGCAGACAGCCGTCACTCAAGCACGGATCAATTTCAAGATGAAGGGTCTGGGAATTAGTGGAAGCTCGATTCACGCACGTGCACGAGTAAAAGAAAAAGGAAAAAGAGAAAAGTGTAAAAAATAAGAGAAATAGGTAAGTTTGGCAAAATGATGATTAGAACAGAGACTGCTGCTAGGGATACTTGTCCTGTTTCCATTTTTCAACGCAACCAGTATTAGCAATGCCGCCAAAGAAAGGAGAGTTCCCAGCAAGACCACCAACGTTGTCTGAAGCGTTATATGAGGGTAAAGATATTGGAACAAGACCTGAAAACGCCGACGAGATTTTGAAATCATTAGGCTTGAAGGAA
The DNA here is from genome assembly GCA_030570315.1 of Pichia sp. NRRL Y-12827. NCBI lineage: Eukaryota > Fungi > Ascomycota > Pichiomycetes > Pichiales > Pichiaceae > Pichia > Pichia sp. NRRL Y-12827. The sequence goes on from JAJLVN010000054.1 coordinate 42,942, forward strand.
GACAAGACGCAGGTTAAAGAGAAGACGCAAGTTAAAGAGAAGACGCAAGTTAAAGAGACAAAGGCCAAGAAAATCGTCAAACAGGTGGACGCACATATTGACACACCATTACCGATGGAAACGGAGTCCAAAATTGAAGGTAATTATATTTTACCCAATCAGTGTGAAGCAGTGACCAACTTGCAAATGGATTATATTTTAAGACGTAAATCCACGTTAATTAAGTATATTTTGAAAAGTAGAGTTTTCACCTCATTTTTAATGGGTTTGCTGACTGTTGTTTCATATTATAAAATTGGAGAGTATTTCAACGACTATACATTCAAGAATGGTATAATGGATGGATTAGTCGCATTATTTAAAAATGGTTATTTCACTGACGATTTATTTGCATTGTTGTTCATCATTCTAATTGTGATAATGACAGTTTTTGCCGTCTTAAAGTTGTTGAGTAATTCAATTCAAAGTGAAGCACATGATGTCCCAACAAACTTTGAACAATATTTTAACCTTGATTTGAACGAATATGCTGCTATTAACAATATGAAGCGGATGAACAAAGATGAAAAGGAGATGGTTAACTTTGCCAAGGAGTACACGTTTTCAATCAGTTACAGAGAATCACCGGTAGCATTTCTGGTTACAAAGCCAGAAGGCGATGACTTGGAGATCATTGGGTATGGTATACGTTCGGTTTACATCAAGGCAGATTTGTTCAAAGACCTACTTCAAATGATGTTAAAGAGATTTGTTGTCGACAAAAAGGACAAACCTGCAAAGATCAGCGTTACAGTTTACAGTTTTGAAGATAATGATATCAATATTCTCAAAAGAGGTGGGTTCTTCAAAGAAAAGAGTGAAAATATTGGATTTTTAATGTCCTTAATATTTGGCGTCACCAAAGATACGTATGTTTTCGAAACGGATTCAATTGAATTTTAACTCTGTACTGTGTGTATTGTATTTTGTATATAGTAACTATGCGAGGTAGTAAGTAGACTTTATCCTGAACCCCGCTGGTGTCCAGATGTTCTGGGCGCTTCGGTATAATAGCAGGTTTATTTCCACCTAGTCATTTCCACTTCTGCAAACTTTTTTTTTTTCTTTTTTCCTTTTTTTTTTTTTCTATTGTTCTGTTTTTGGGTAGAACATAGCATTATCTATTGCTTTTCGGAACGAATGGGAGAA